>SNQJ01S0230620.1:0-12442 GCA_010110895.2 Picea sitchensis | reverse complement strand
CCTCAAAGAGGGGTTTAATATTAATAAACTCACTTTTCCTAAGTTTCACTTTATAATTCGAAAGTGACTTTACCAATATCATTTCCCTAACTCATCCGTCTAATGGTTTACGGGAAACTGTGTAAACCACCACGGTATTCTGATTGCCTAGGAAAAATGGGACATTACACTTGGGATCATTACAGTTTTAAGTTCTCGCATTTATTTATTGTGCAAATTGGCTAATGGTAAGGATATTGTTGTCTAATTAGAGTGGATGCTTTAGCTTGTTTGCTTAATCAATCCATTTTGTTTACTTATATTTGATGTGTGTATTGCATGTTTTGATTTTTGCTTAAACTAACGTGCAAATGAAGTCTCTTTTGTAGGAAACACCAAATTTTGCAAGTATTTGCGAGTTGTCTTGAAGCATGCAGGATCTCGTCCTTGGAGAAGCAAGAGAGCTAGCTTGCATCTAGTGTTTGTCCAAGAAGTTCGAAAGAAGGTATTCCCCCCTCTTCCTCACACCAAAAAGGACCCCATAGCACAAAGATTCTCAAGCTCAAGCGAAGGCTCCAAAAATCAGAATTTTTTTCTTCCCCTTTTTCTATTTGTTTGCATGTTATCTAGATTTGAATTTAAAGATAAATTTTATCATCTAGCATTGCATGCATAAATCTTAGATCTAGTTTTAATTCTTTATTTAATCAAAAGGATAGATCTAAGTACTTTTCTTGCAATTTTCTGAATTTTATCAAAAAATCTTAAGATAGAAAGTTGCTCTAGTTTGCATTTCAAATCTAGCTAATTGGGAATGTTTAGCTTCTTGTTTCGGGACAGCAACAAAACACCTAAGAGAGCTTAGTTTAGGTTCATTTAAAGCTTCAAAAAAACCATAAAAAGTTGCATTCTTGAATAATAAAAAGATCATATTTTTTTAGGTTAAGTTTCTTCCTTTTTATTTTAGTTTCTTAAAGTGTTTCTCGTCATTTTCTAATCTTTTTCTTTGCTGGTTTTTAGCAGGTCCGTCCCAAAACAAGGGGAAACTCTGGCAAAGTCAAAGATAAAGTGAAGAAATTCTAGCCCAAGTTGCAACATGTTGACCACCTATTTCAACTAGGGGTCAACGTCATGTATCATGAAGCTATGTACCTAATGGTGCAACTTATTTTGAAGACTTATGGCTCAGCAGGGAAATTTTGTCTCCAGCACGTCTTTCTATGTAATCGGAATGTCCGCTCCCTTACGTGGGATAATAATGTAATAGGTCAGCATGAGTCATATTTTAGGTTAGTTGCCTAGGACTTTATCATTAGGAAAGTCCTTTCATCGAGTGTTTTTTCCCTCAAGTAATTAATCTGGCCTAACAGGCCATTTTAATTATCCTTGAGTTTTTCACTCACAATAATTCTCCAAAGTGGTGAAAGGTGTTCTAATGATAGAGCCCAAGGGGTGACTAAGGTCTAGGAATGTTGTAAATGACCATGCTAGACATCTTCTAGAGTTTTGCAGAATTCCGTTAAGTTTTAGTAGTTTTTTTTTTTTATTTATTAAAATTCTCCATTTAATGGGAATTTTAATTATTTTTTATGAAAAATGTAAAATTTTGGTCCTTGGGGATTTTGTATAGGGGTGTGAGTACTCAAAACAAATGACAGATGACCCCCTACACCTTTGGACCAAGTTTCATCTCATTTGGACAAGTTTTGCTAGGTCATTGTCCATGAGGAGTCCAATTCAGTCTAGAGTCAGCATTTAATTGCTTTTAATTGGCTAAGTAAAAAAGCCAAAAAATTGTAAAATAACTAAAGTCATGAGAGAAAGTGGGGAATCTTTCCTAACCTTTTTTCTAAGTTGGAAAAGTAATTTTCCACTTAAAGAACCCCCCCTTGCTTAGCCAACAACTTAAAGTGGTATTCCCTAGCTAAAAGTGCGCCCCCCTTGCTTATTGACATGTGGGAAATAAAAAATTTAAGTGAAAAGGTCACCTAAACCCTAAGTGCACCCCCCTTGGAGTCTAACTTCATGATTGATTGAGTGTAAATGTGTTTTCCCCCTTTCCCACTCACCCCTCAAACCCTAGCCACTACCAAAACCCTAAAAGTGTGCCCTCCTTGACTTTGTCCTCTTCCCATTGATGTGTGACACTTGGAGCTCATCCAAAAGAGGCTTTTCCTCTCTCCCAAGTATAAAAGAAAGCCTACCCCCTCTCATTTTCACATCTTTTCTCAGTGCAACTCTACTATATCCAAATCTCTCCCATCTCTTCCCCTTTCTCTCCATTTTCTCTCTTGGTCTTTGGTGCCATTTGGCAAGTTCTTTTTGGGTAATAAAATTTTTTGAAGCTTTGGGGAATTTATTGGTCTCTTGGAGTATTCTTGGAGCCATTGTTTGTTGTTCATGAGGTAATATTGTTGCAAGTTATTTCTTTTGTATTTCCTTGCTTTCATTTCCATTTGAAGACCCAAGCAAATTATTTTGCTTGGGATAGATTAGTGATAGTATTATCACTAGTTTTTTGTGGGTTGTTTCTATTTTATTTGCAAAGTATTTTACAAATTTATAGAACATTCTCACCTTTTTGTGTGTCTTGTAGCAAAGGTTTGCAAAATCTGCAGGTTGCCTAGGGCCTTTGGAGGTGGATTGCAGATCAGGGAATCCATTATTTCAAGCCATTCCAAGCTTCTAAAAATTTATGTTCTATTTTCAACCATTATTTATCAAGTTTTTCTTACTTTCTTTAATCTAAAATCTGCAATCTAACATATATTTTCATGTTCAGATTTTTTATTTCAAATTTCTGAATATCATATTTTCAATAAGTCACTTGTTTAAGCCATTTTTAGCAATTTCCAGCAAGAATAGCTTGTTGTTTGTTTTTGCAGGTTTTGAAGAGGATTTCAGCATACTTGCCCCTCAAAACACTTCAAGAAAGATTCCTAAAGCTTGGGCATCAAACCTCTTCTTTCTCTCTATCTTCTCAACATTGTAAGCAGCCCAAGAGAGTCTCTTGGGCTTGCATTCTTTCACTTAAAATTAATTTCTAGAAAGTGTAAATAATATTTTATGTTTTTTTTTGCCTACACCTTGCAAAGAAATTGGCTAAGCCATCCATGCAATATCGCGAGGCTAGGTTTAGATTTAATTTTCAGCATTTCTTTTACATTTCACCCACCTTGGCACAAAATCAGTAGGCTTGTCCTCCACCTTGTGCCATTGTTGTGAGGTTGCATAGTTCTTTATTTCTTGTGCCTGTTATCCACCAAGTTGCACTAGGATGGATTTCCAGCGAGCCGCCAAAGATTGAACATTTATTGTTCATAAGTTCAGTGGGTCATTAAGACCAACCTTTTTCACATTTTCCATAAAAATTTGTAATAAGAGATGTTGCATGATGAACTTGTAAAAGGTCTTAGCCACCTTCGGTTTAGGCATGAGTTGTTATTCTAGAGTGTTTTTTTTACTTATTTAATTATATTTTTCCGTTTTCAGACAATTTATAATTTATGAGTTTTTTTCACTCAATCCCTCCAGAGCTGGAGTATATACTTATGGTTAGGCCTTAGCATGGATCTAAGCCTAGTGTCTAATGTATATTACCATAATAAACATATTCCTAGAGTCTTATGGAAATGTGCTAAGTCCCCCTTAGAATTTTTTAATTTTTTCAGTTAATTAAAAATTTTCCGCAAAACGGGAATTTTTAGTTAAAAAATAAAGATGTATTAAAAAAGTGGTACTAGGGGACTTCATATGCCTTGAGGGTGTTCATTTTTGGACCTAGAGTACCCATATTACCGAAGTACCTACTTGGTTGAGTAAAATTAGTGATTTTAATCACTTAAAAATCAATTTTACTCAAAAAACCCAAAAAAGACATAAAAAAATCAATAAAAATCAGCAATGCTATTTTTTTGGAAACTTATTAGGGACATGTTTTCCACTTACCCATTGACCAGGAGACAAAAGTGAGATGATTAAGGGTGAAGGGCGAGTTACTTGGGGTAAGGTGTCAAGCCATGAGTGAAGGGAAGCTTCTCCCAAGTGAGTCGCACCTCTCTTGAGACAAGTGGTGCGCACCTCCTTTTTGCACATGTGAAGATTGGATGGATGGTTGAGTGAGGTGGCTCTCTTGAGCAAGGTGTCACCTCCTCACTCCACTCTCCTTTGCAAGTGGCATTCGATTTTACACTTGGCTACTATTTCTTTACACTTGGCTGCCCTCTCATGTCAACTTGGTGCGCCCTCCTCTCTTGGGGATTTTCACATTTTGCTATATATACAAGCTCTCTCCCATTGCTAAAGTTAGTTGGAGTTTGGGGATTGTTGCTTGTAGTTGTATACTATTGTAACACTTTTCATTTGGAATAAAGAGACTTTGGAGGTCAAGAAGGTGTATTATACATGCGTGTGGATGCTTGATGTCAATTTGTGCTTAATCTATGAGGTAATATTTGCCTAATTTCTTCTTTGGATTTGTTATCTTGGCCTTTGAATGGATGTTATCATCTAGTAGGATAGGATTTATCTAATTTGTTGTTAGTCCTATTGTTCATTTATATTTAGAAACTTTGATGTGTATGCATGTTTTGGTTAACTAATATATTCTTCAAGCTTCTTGTGTAGGTGACACCAATTTTGTTAACAAGTTTATTTGCAAGATTTTAAAGCTTACAGGTTCTCATAGCTTGGAGTGGTGATGAAACTTGCTTGTCTCTTCACAACTTCAAGGATCTAAAGACTCCATTACCCAAGGGTTCCAAGGCTACAGTTTTCTCCCTTCTCTCTTTCTCAAAGAAAATCTAAAATTTTTGGTTACTTTGTTGGAAATGCAAGTATCTTAGATCTATCCTTATTTCAAATTCTGAATATCTAAGTGTACATGCATAAGATAAACTAGATCCAAGTTTGTACTTTTAAGTTTCATCTAATTGCGTAGATCTAGCATAGGAAAAGTCTCCTTTAGCATGTTTTCTTTCAAACATTTTATAAGTTAAAGGGTAGTTCTTTTCTTAAAGATTTCACCTTCATATTTGGCAATTAGAGTGCCTTTATATTGTTGTTTTAAAACAGTAGAAAAAAACTCTAAGGAGACAAGCTCTTTAGCTTGCTCTTCTTAGTTCATTTTGCTCTTTTTTACACTAGTTTTACTTAATCAATTTTGAGGCATTCCTACTAATAACTAAAGACACTTCCAAAGTGTTTTTGGGCATCTTCTGTCTTTGTTTGCTTGCTGTTTTGTGCAGGTTTACGAACAGATAAGAGGAAGTTCTATCCATTTTGGGCGGATTTGGAGCATCTGGTACCCCCGGGAGCACCCATTTTCTTCAATAAACATTTGTAAAACATTGTGAAGACTTGTGACCCCCCTAATGAATGGTCACTAGTCACTCCCATAAAGAGTTGTGTAATTTATTTAATAAAATCAGTGGGGCTACAAGCTCCCACTCTTCATCCCCTCTAGGGGAACGGTGTTTTTGGTGATTGTCTCAATTTTGCAGTTTTAGCTTAGATTCAGTTTTCACAACTAAGGATAAGCTAAAAGTAATCACTAATCTTTCAATTCATCACAAAGCACTACAATTTCACATAAACAATAAAGTTAAATCAATCTTCACATAGATTAAATTTCATTTGGAAAGTAAGATTTTAATTGTCAGTTAGTTTCTATTTTTATGCAATTTTCAATTTGGCAAATAACCTGTCTCTTCAGCTCCTCCAAAGAGGCTGGTGTGAAGACATTAGTAATTAGAGAACATTTCAATTTCAGTATTTGTTTTCTTGTTTAAAATAAACAATTCCCATCAGCTCTCAGTGTGGTTCCTGACCCTTCCAGTTGCGAGCTAGTCTCGATCTGTTGGGAGTAAGTTTCATACACGTTGAGTTGGTCAGTGGTGATAGAATAATTAGGGAAATCTCTGAAGTAGTTAGCTTGATGCGTGGGAAAACTCCTAAAAGTGACCTACGATGTAAGGCGGACCCTCTCGGGACCTGGCTTCCCACCCGTTTTGGACATCCAACACTTTTAGTGAGTTTATTGGTGAGACCATTTGGGTTTCGGTAAACTCTCTACAAGTTTCCAAACAAAGAGCTAGCCTCCAAAGAGGCCACATACTCTCATTAACTCAACATCAATTTACCTTAATAAAATACACGAACTACACTGCCCAGGATTACCTTTAAGGCACTGGTCTCATTTACACACTTTGCAAAGCCATATGCTTCATTTACTTTTCAGTCATTTACTTGAAGCAATTTGATTTTACTTGCATCTAACAATTGTGTCTTAAGTATCCTTTTATGCAAGTACATGTTTAATATATATATCGTAGTGAATAATTGATCTGTGTATTTTCACTTTATGGTTGGTTGATGAAAGAATAAAACTCCTAGATTTATTTCTTGTACTTAGTTTAGTTCAAGCCTTAATATATTTGTTAGGGACTACCCCCCTTGGCTTTGCTAGGAGTTAGCCTGGACGGAGGAGTTGAGGATTAGGTGACAGCACCTTAACTCTCACTTGCCCCCCAGGACACACCGAGTGGATTGAAGATTTCTTCCACGTCTCCCAAGTGTGTATAAGGCAGCAATAGTGCCCACCTTTGTTCTTAAGGCAAAGTTGTGTGGTCAGGATTTTGTTTTATTTCATTTCAAGTCATTTGGTTTTCACCCACACCTTGCATTGTGTTTGGCTCTGCCAACCTTGCGATATCGTGAGGCTAGTTTAGTCCTTTGAATTTGCTTAAACAAACTTAGATTAATTAAGCTACTTTAGTTTTCATTTTGCTTTGGGAAGTAATCATATCTACATTACTTAGGCACTCAATCCACTACTTTCTTCAATCACCAAAATAGGGTGACTTGGGAGGCTACAAGGGGTGGAAGTCGGGGACAGCTTCACGGCACTAAGTGTCCTCCCTACTTGAGCACCCAAGCATTCTGGATCTGACTTGTGGAGCTAGGGAAGGACCTTGTCTATCCTTCTTCTTGAGCACCCAACATTTCCTTTTGATTAAAGGGATAGGGATTTGGCGTAGTCACATAATCTAGGCTTGTATCTCTCACTTTTAATTCCCCCTAACTCAAGAGAGACTTAAAATTTATTAAAATCAACCTACAGACAACTTTCATAACATTGCATCTCAAGTTTATCTTTCAAGCAATTTTATTTTCTAAGTTGTGTATTTTACTTTCCATGCGATTTTACTTTCCAAGCAAGTTACTTTTCCAAGCACTCTACTTTGAAGCAATTCTCAAGTTACTTTTCCAAGCACTCTACTTTGAAGCAATTCTCTTGTGAATACTTTTTAAGAGCATTCTTTACTTTTAGCACTTTCATTGAACATAACTTGTCTAAAGTTGTTTCTCATTGTGGATATCTCATAATTCTTGTATAATTGTACTCTTGTTGTATATCTTATTGACTCCATTGTGATTATCTTAGGCACTGGTGTAATTGATTGTTTTAAATAAAGGATTTGCTTGTCATTGGAGAAACTGCATCATTGCATGTGTTGTCTTTCATTGGGTTGGGTTTCTTAACTAATTAATTCATTTAACTCCTAGATTTTTAATTCAACTTAACATAGTTAAATAGGGTCTACCCCCCTTGGCTTCCCTAGGAGTGAGCCTAGACGGAAGAAGTCCATATCGAGGTGACAGTGGGTTTGGACTTAGGTTTGTGCCTCCAAGGACACACCAAGTGGGTTGGAGACTTCTCCACGTTAATAGGTGTGTATAAGGACGGCAACAAAACCCTTGAAAACCAAGGCTTTTAGAAAGTCTTTTGTAATAATTTCCTTTAATTTGATCCATTCTATAAGGATCCAAAAGTTCAAAAAAGAGAAAAAAGAGAACTTAGTTTCTCAAGTGTAATAGGCATTAATAAAAGCGAGCCTCATAGTGCCCAGTTTCGTTGTCCCCTTTAAGGGGATCGATGGTGTGGTTGTGTGCTTTCATTTTCTATTGGTTCCTTGCTTTTACTTTCCAAACAGACAATCAAAGGGAATTAACCAATCAATCAATCACAACACTTGATTTCTTTTGGCAAAGTAATTTTTTATTTTTAGTAATTAGAAAACATTTCAATGTTTGCATTTCTCTTTCAGTATTTTATTTTCTTGCTTTAAAATAAACCTTCCCCTCAGCGCCCTAGTGTATGCTCTGAACCCTTCCGAGCCTAGCTCGATCCTGGGATCCATCAGAACCGGGGTTGGTTAGTGTGGAGTAGTTTTAATTAGGGAAATCTCAATAGTTGTTATCTTAATCCGAGGGAAACTGCGTGAAGGGAGTGTGTGAAGTCAAACAAGAACATTGAGATCTAGGTTCTCCCCGTGTTGGACCTCCGACACCTTCATTGAACTTACTTGTGAAGCCTTGGGGTTTCAGTGAGTTCTCAGCATATTTCCAAACAAAGAGATAGCCTCTAAAGAGGCCACACTTTTCTCATTAATCTACATTTAATAAACACAACTTAATAAAACACGCATTCAACAACTGCCCACGATACTTTTAAGGCACTGGTCTCAGTCTTCATATATTTTATTTGGTACAAGTTCACTATGGGCATGAGTTAACTTTTCATTCATTTATGTTATTATGATTGTCTAATAAACTTTCAATTACTTGCAGATATTGTATCCTTTACTATCTTGTGCAAGCATCTTTTACAAATTGGACATCTTTATGTTATCAAAGCTTATCTTATCTATTGAATGAGTGAATGTTGAATGCTTTACTTAAATTGTTTCATTTTGCAATAAACTACTAGAATGTTTTATTTTGCTTAGATTAGCTTAAGCCATAGTATTTTGTTAGGGACTACCCCCCTTGGCTTCGCTAGGAGTTGGCCTAGACAGAGGAGTCGAGGATCAGGTGACAGCACCTTGACTCAAGACTTGCCCCCAAGGACACACTAAGTGGATTGAAGATTTCTTCCACGATACCCCAAGTGTGTATAATGGAGGCAACATTTTTTGCGTCGTTGTCGGGGATAAATCTTTATCTTTCTATTCCCAAAACACGACATGTTTTCTTTTTCTGTTTTTACTTAGTTTTTTTTTTATGCTTGTTGTTTATCACAAATAGACTCGTCATCTGGCGACTCCACTAATTTCCAATTTGACTAAGTATTCTACAAGAAGGAATTCAAAAGACCTAGTTGACTTCATCCCCAAACCTGAACAGGTTTACAGAAGGAGGTTAAGCCAAAGCCACTTCTCGTAGAATCCTTAGTCATTTAGGATCCGAGTCTATTTATGATATTCACTTGCTTTTTGTTAATAAGTGTATCTCAGAAATGGCTATATATGATCCTTGTGACTTTTCTAATATAAATGGATATCCTCATGCAATTCCTGAAAAATCCATTGAAAAGTTACCTAGTTTTCAAGGGAATAATGTTGTTAGTGCTAAAATGCATGTTAAGTCTTTTATGGGATGCATAAATAAATGGTGTGTTGCACATGATCATGAAGATGTCAAAATGAAATTGTTTGTTTTATCCTTAGAAGATGATGCTTCAGATTGGTATGAAGACTGCCCAAATGACAAGTTCAAAACCTTGAAAGATCTCTTAGATGCCCTCACCAAGAAATGGGGGGAGAAAAGGGATCATTGTCACCCGTTAGCTGCCCTCAACACAATCAAGAAGAATGAAAATGAAACTATGGAAGAGTTTAACAAGAAGTTCAATGAATTGGTTTCAAGTTTGCATACAGACATCAAGCCTCCTGATAATCCTATCTTGATTTATTACATTGAGGCATTTGGTGGTGAAATGAGATATCAGTTAAGAGATAAGGAACCCACCAACCTCAAAACTTCTCAAGAAACAGCTATAAAAATTGATAAGAATATGCAAGCCTCAGGGAAATCAAATCTTCCAGGATTTACAAGGGGTGGTTCTTCTAGGCAGTCAGAGTCCAAAGAAAAATAAAGATCCTACTTATGACCCTTTAAAGACCATAACATAAATGGTAAAAAGAATGGAGGCCACTCATGCAACTCAACTTAGTGCCTTGCAAAATAGGTTGATAGCTATGGAGAGGTCCGAAAATAACAGATTCCAACCTAGGATTAACAATGAAAGGTGGCAAAAGAAAGGTCCTCCTCAAGACCAAAGGCCACCTAATCAGTTGGAATCAAATAATGTGGTAAATGAAGAAGTGCCACCCTTTTGTAGAGCATGTGAATGTTAGTTTTTTAGCTCGAGAGGTACTCCGCATGTTTTGTCTTGTATGCGGATGTTACCTCATATTTACACTACCAGGCACTTAACTTTGTAATAGTTTTTATAAAGTTGTTTAAGTGGTTCTTTTATTAAAGTGACTTTTTAATAAAGTGTACCTTCTAATTTTAAAGTGACTTTATTTTCATAAAGCACTTATGTAATAAAGTGAAAATCACTTTAATTTAAATGAGACATTTTGGAGGGAATGGATCATGACCCTTGATCTTGAAAAAGGCAAGATCTAATCTTGGCCTTTGGATTTAGGGTTGGGGAAGGTTTAAAGTCATTTTGGAGGGAAAATGTCATTTTCAGATTATAAAAGAATGCATTGGATAGTGTGCAAGCCACATCGAGAAGACAAGAGGAGTTGAGTTAAAGAGATTTTTTGAGTAAGCTTGAGAGAGGAAAGTGAGCAGCAAAGAGGGCACGTTTTCCAAGGAAGAAGGGCACAAACCCCGAGAAAATTTTTCTGTGAGTTTTTGGGCCGAATTAATTTTCTGCTTTGGGAGGTCATACTATACGGATTCGTACAATCCGTACGATTATGTACAGTCGTACGGATTTGGCACGAAAATCGAGGCATTTTGGGGCATGGTTTTCGAGGATCTGTTTGTTGTTTTTGAGCGGTACAGAACAGTCCGTACAGCTGACTGTGGGTACGGAAAACGAGGTACGGAAGAGGTCATACAGCAGTACAGATTTGGCACACTTTTCGAGGCAGATTTCTGTGGGACTGTTTTGGTGTTGTGAGGTATTTTCCTTGGCTGGAAATGTAATATTGTGCTGTTGTTTTGTACTTTCCTGAAGCTGAATAATATATCTCTCTCTCTCTCGTTGGGTTTCCCCACATTGGGGTTTTCCCTGGCATTTGCATAAATTTCCGAGTGTTATGGGTTGTTGTCCACTGTGTTATTTCCGCTGTATATTTTGCTTAGCAATGTGTATTTCTGCTTATGGTAATTTCTGAATGTGGGTTAAGGCATTTATGAAGTTCTTGCAAGACAGTTATCTCTAGGTTGTTAAGTGTTTGACAAAAATTTCATTTGCTGATTTTTGTCATTAAAAATCTACATGGTATCAGAGCTTTGTCTCTGACAGTGGGCAGAGTGATTTTTGGGCAAAAGGGTGTGATTATTTTCCTTGAATTGTGACAGGGAATATGGCTGCAAGCATTAGATATGAGGATCAATTGGATGGCATTTCCAACTACTTGCAGTGGAAGGTCTGATTGTCAGTTGTTCTCAAGGAGAACAAAATTTATAACTATGTCAACTCTGTTGTGGCAGCTCCTGCAGCAGATCCTGTTGCTTTGGACTTGCATGAGGTCAAGGAAGCCAAAGCTCAGAGGATTATTCTGGATGGGGTGAAGGTTCACCTTATCCCACACTTGGTTGAGAAAAAGACTGCCAAGGAGATGCGGTATGCACTTAAGAACTTGTTCGAGGCGAAGAACGAGAACCGGAAGATGGCCTTGAAGGCTAAGTTGCATGATACCAAGATGGGTGAGGAGAGTGTCTCTTCTTATCTTACCCGGGTGGCTCAAGTAAAAGATGAGTTGGCAGTCGTTGGAGAGGTCGTTACGGATTCTGAGTTGGTGAGGATAGCCTTAAATGGCTTCACCAAAGAATGGGAAGTCTTCGTCAAGTGTGTGGTGGGACGTGAGCATCTACCAGATTAGAGCAGACTGTGGGATGATTTCACTCAAGAGGAGATCCGAGAAAGATCTCAGAGCAATGAACAGAAGACATATGGAGTTGATGAGAATGCTGCTCTTGTTGCAAAGAGCAAGAAGAAAGGAAGTTTCGGAAGGGACTTGAGTAAAGTCAGATGCTATTGTTGTAACCAGTTGGGGCACCTTGCCTCTCGTTTTCCTGAGAGGAAGAAGAAGACGAAGTCAGAGGGGCCTAAGACAGTTGCTACAACAGCCATGGAGGACTTTGCTTCAAAGTACGAAAAGGAATTTTCTTTGGTGACCCAAGTTTCCAGTGTCGGCAGCAGAGGATTTCGAGGTGACATCAGATGGATTGCGGGCAGTGGACCCTCTAGCCACATGACGGGAATCTGGCGAGTATTCCTAGATTTCACAGAGATTGGTCCTGGCCGACAAGTGGTAAATGAAGGTGGTATGGCGAAAGTTGTACGTGGAGTTGGGAATGTCAGATTCCAACTCGAGTTTGGGGGACTCTTGGAGCTTGATGGAGTTCTCGTTGTTCTAGGGTTGAGGGTTAACTA
>SNQJ01S0230619.1:0-14263 GCA_010110895.2 Picea sitchensis | reverse complement strand
ATCTACCAGTTTAAGTAGACCCCCTGAACGATACTCTCCTTCATTTTATTATTTATTGTTGATTGATTCTGGTGAACCAGAATGTTATGAAGAGGCAATGCAGGTAGACACTAAAAGAAGTGGGAGCAAGGAATGAAAGAGGAAATGGATTTCCTTGTAAATAACCAGACTTGGGATTTGGTTCAGTTTTCTGCAGAAAAAAAAAAAAACAGTACATAATAAATGGGTTTACAAGTTGAAGGAAAAAGATGGAGGCAAAAAGACGTACAAGGCTAGACTTGTTGTAAAGGGGTTTGCACAAAAGAAATGTATAGATTTTGATGAAATATTTTCTCCTATTGTTAAAATGACTCAATTAGGACTATTTTAAGTCTTGTGGCAATAGAATATTTACATCTTGAATAGTTAAATGTAAAAACATCTTTTCTCCATGGGAATTTGGAGGAAGAGATTTATATGCAGTAGCCACAGGGGTATGAGGTCAAAGGGAAGGAAAATTTGGTATGCAGGTTGAAGAGGAGCTTGTATGACCTAAAGAAAGCTCCAAGGTAGTGGTATTTGAAGTTTGACAGGTTTATGACAGAACAAGGTTATAGTACATGTCATTATGATCACTATGTTTATTTTAAAAGGCTAGAAAATGGAAGCTATATTATCTTGCTATTGTATGTAGATGGCATGCTTGTTGCAGGGTCTAATATGCAGGATATAAATGTTCTCAATAAGAAATTAGCTAATTCATTTGCGATGAAGGATATGAGTGCTGCAAAGAAAATCCTTGGTGTTATCACTGAAAAATCATCCACAGCATTTCACACAATGGTTGAAGAAAGACTTCAATACCAGCAGCAATTAGTACACCTACAGCATCAAAATCCATCAAAAAGGCATAAAACTATACACTTGGTTCAAAAATCAAAGTGCGCAAATTCACCAAAGGAAGTGTGCACACTATGCGCAGAATGTGTGGGCCAACACAGCCTTAATCGCACATTGTGCGCAGAATGCACAAGATGCGCGACTGTCTATGAGAAAATTTGTGCACTTCTCATCAACGGTGCATTTATGAATCTTGTCAGCCTCCCAACCACTTCCAGTCTGACCCCCAACATGATTTGACACTCAGATCTGAGAAAAATCTACCTTGGAGGTTGGTCAAGGGCTAGGAAGTTCCCTAAAAGGCCTCTTGTTCACACTATGAACCAATTGTATCTTGCCATGAATAGACACTATAAATCTGTGCCATGGGTGTGCTAGAAAAATAAGAACTTCAAGGTATTGTTATGCTACAATAATTCTTCTTGGAGAATCCTCTTTTCTCTTTGAATCATTCAAGCACTATAGCAAGGGCCATTCCACTCACCTCTTGAGAGTATTGGCATTCTATTTCTTCACCATTCTTATTTTTCATTGTATGAAGAGAGGAGTTCTATATTAGGGAACTCAAGAGCCCTCCTAAGGAGGAAAAGCGGATTCATAAGTCCTTGCCTTTCTCTACGGTGCTAGCCTATCAATACATTGATCCATTGGTAGCTATATGATTATCATTTTTTGTTTTTCATGGTTCTAGTTATTGCAAGCTTCTCTAACATCTATTTCTCTTTGTTTTAGTTTTATTTCCTTGTTTCATGTGTATTTGGTTATCTAATCAACTCACAAACCTCTGTCTTGTTTAGTTGACTTAACTAGGAAAGTAAGTGTTATGTTTTTGCTCACCCATGTGACAAAACCAACACAACATATTGGCAACCATATTGGGGATTGTGAATCAAATTCTTCCCTATTTAAGTCTTAAGAGCACTTCTTTATAATTGTTTGGATATGGAGGTACCAAAACCGGCCTAATCCAGTCTTACAAAGTCAAAATTCGGAGCCAAGGAAAGAGAATTTCATTTGGAAATTTATTTCCCGACGCATGACGGGAAGTGTGCAGATTTTGAAGCACACAGACATGCATTCTGCGTTCTGTGCGCATAACATCTTTCATATACCTGTTCATTATTCACCCTTAGCGTGACTGTCAGAACTACAGCTTGCGTACAAGTTCATTTTTTGGCAAATTGTAAGGGTTTTATGAGTTGGTTGAGGGTTGTTGGCCCTTGACCAAGTTTCGAAGATCCTTGGTCATGTTTGACCTATTTTTGGGACTTCGACAGGCTGTCGAAGGTGGAGCGCAAGACGAAGCGGAGATCTCGGGATCTTGTCCCATTTTTAGGGCCTTTTTGGGTTTTGGGCTTATGTAATGGGTATGGAGATGTCGTCCCATGGGTTTACCCATGCTTAGGCCTATTTTGTAATGTATAAATAGAAGTCTAGGAAATGTAAGAAGTAGTGAATAGTGACTAGTAGTGACTAGTCGGTTGAAAGTATGCTAAGTGCTAAGTGGTCATTTCTTTGTGCATACTATGTGAGGCTTGCAGAGCTAAGTGAAAGTGATTGTAAGAGACTGTGGAAGGCTTTGTGTTATAACTCAAGGAAGGAGGATCTAGCGAGGTGCGTAGATCTCCTGTCCTCTGCAGAGTTTATTTTTAGGCTTTATGCATGTAATAAGATTGATTGAAGATAATAAAGAGGACGATGAGTTGGTGGACGTAGCCCCAAGGTGGGGGTAAACCATGTATATCCTTTGTTGTGAATGCTTTGTGCTTTTTGGATGTTCTTGTGTTCATGTGATTCAATGCTTAGTGCGATGTTAGATAATAGATGAATCTGATATGATAGCTTAGTGTTGAATAATGTGAATGAATGTTAGATCCAATCTCTATTCATATGCTTAGTGCTTGAATCTATTGGATATGTGTGAATGATGTGTTGATCTGATGGCAGGGTTTAGCTGTGTTGTGAACTAAGGTTGAATATTAACGAATTGTAATAACTAAGTGCTATGTTAAGGTGTTACAATCATAGATCTGTGTCCCAGCTAAGGTTGCAGACATTTGAGTCCTGCAACCACCCCTGCCTCTACCTCGGGTGAGATTTCATCTACTTCGCAGGTGTTGCCGAAAGAGTTGGTAGTTAGGGTTTTGTTGGTGCGTTGTTGTAGCATTGAACCCTGGGTCTGCCCCTATGCCAACAAATGGTTCTATTGTTGGGACCTGAAACTGTGATTGTTGGGAACTGAGGAAGAAGAAGCTCTGTGCGAAGTTCTGACCTGAAACTTTCAAAGCTCTGTGCGTAGATCTGTTTCCCTAGTGCACAGTACTCTACTTGGATTGTGAAACTCTATGCTAAGAAGAGAAGTCTGATCTGAATAAAAGAGGTAAGATCTTGAAGTCTTGTGCTCTGAGAAAGGTAAGAATAGTGAAAAGTTTTAGATCTGGAAGTTTTGTGCTCTGTTGAAAGAAAGATTAGTAGAAATTTTTGTTTCAAGAATATGGATCTAAGTATGTTTGATAAATTTTGTCCTGGCCTGGAAACTAGGGCACAGCTAGAAGAAAGAAGATTTGATACGAGTAGATCTGATAAGAATAGTGAAAGATATGTTATTCCTATGCATAGAAAGAATGTTTGGACTAGCAAATGGATGCAGGATCCTAGAAAGAATGTTTTTCAGGTTATCTACCATGATCCTAGTGTGCAGTACAGGAAAGGATGGGGATCATTTAAGAGAAAGAGAGGATTGAATCTTTGTTATAGTTGTAGAAGACTGAGACATCTTGCTGAGGAATGCCCTGGTAGAAGACCTAGTTGTCTTTGTTGTAAATCTATGGATCATGAAGTTCTGGATTTCCCTAGAATGATTGCTAAACTTGAAAGAATGAATATGAGACAAGAAAACTCTGAGGAAGATCAAGACACTAAAATCATGGAAGAATCCCAGAAAGAATAAAAGGATGTATTGCTACAAATGAAAGAAAACCTGAATGACCACTGAAATATTAACTTATCAAAGATCTTCAAAGAAAAAGAGTGCATAGAAGCAAGAATAGGAGACTTTGACATTGACTTTGTTCTAGATGAAGAAACACAGGTGAATATTATGACAGAAAGAACTTGGGAAACTTTAGGAAAGCCTGCTATGATTCCTTCATTAAGAGGAATAGGATTATTTAGAGGAAAGTTGATAAACCTACGTGGAAATCTCACCCAGATATCTATGAGTGCTCATGGAACTTCGACAGAGGAAGAGTTTGAGGTTGTTAAATTTATTGAGAATAGAGCCCCATTTGAAATATTACTAGGAAACCCTTGGATTGAAAGGGATCAGGCCAGAAGGAAAGAAGAAGAAGTCTTAGAGAAGAAGAAGCACAAGTTGAAAGATTTCATGACTAGGAGGATCGCACACTTGATTGAAGAACAGGAGAACAGATCGAAGCTATTTTGAACCAAAAACTTGGATGTCGAAATTGAAATAACGCAAGAAGACTCATAGAAGACTGAAGCACCTGCCCCAGATAGAGAAGAAGTATTGCCCATGAATCCTAGGAAAGAATATCAACAGCGCGAAGTTACTATGCCAAGAGGAGATAAAAATCAGAATGGAAAGAGCAATACCGAGACGAAGCTCACTGGAAAGAAGGCTAGAAAACTAAGTAAGAAGAGATCAAGGTTTGTCATTGACCTCGCATGGAAATGCGTGGAAGGTTTACAGATGAATTGGGCGAAGTACCTAGTTAATCAACTGGAATTAGACTGCCGCGAAGCACAGGATCAGGGCTACGAGTTCCACTTTAGCTGGCTCCTGATCCTCATCGCGTTTATTTCTTGGGAGATGTTGGAAGGTGCAACTTTCCCAAACATTGAGTCGTTCGAGCCGCTTGCTTCGAAATTCACCACGCTCTAGTACTCGAGCGATATGGGAAAACAGTGGCAATTGAATGCAGTCTTTCACACAAATTATCTCCAAATGAAGAGGGTTATTGAAGTTGAACCTTGTATGATGCCAAACACCCTACAGCGGTTCTGACCCCTCATGAAGTTTCGCGCAGATCAGCACTTCATCTATATCACTGCGCGAGCAGACGAGTATAAGGAGGATCTTTAGTCGTACTACAAGCTCACAAAAGAGGACCTCAAGGAGATAAATAAGGACTGGTCGGTAGACCTCCTTATCCCCGTTAATCCTGTAGAGATGTCTAACCCCGAACTTGATAGCTTGGAGCCTACTCACAAATAACATGACACACCCGGAACCAGCAGAAGGAAGAAGACCATAGAAGTCCAAGACTTAAGCAGCGCATCAGAAAAAATGGCTTCAGTATCACCTAGTCGAGGGGGTGATGACGAAGTAGAAGAGATAAATGGAAAAGAAGATGAGCAGAAGCAAGGCGAAGTAACACCGCCTAGAGATGAGGTTGATCCCTTGAAGAAGAGGAAGGTTTCTCCCCCGAAACCCTCTTTCCGAAAGAAATTCAGAGCCACCTTGACCAAGATGCAGACTATGCTCACTGTCGATGACTTTGATTTCATCATCGCAGTTGTAAACAATGCCTCGCAAGAAATCTTGCAGAAACATGAAGCTAAGCAGGAGGATATGTACGACAGAATCGAGGTTGAAGGAGGATATATATGATAGAATCGAGGTTGAACACAAAGGGTTACAACAGGCCCTTCAATCCACCCACACAGTATCCAATCGCTACCACTGCTGAAGAACTGTGAAAGCTGGGAGATTGAGCCATCCTAACCTTAATCGAATAGTCGATACATCGGCCTTCATCGCAAGTACGAAATAGTAGAAACAGAAAAAACCACCTAGGCCTTGAAGCAAGTGAAAGAAGTAGTCATAGAACAATGTCGAGTTGTGGATCAGGAGAAGGTTGCTCTCCGCATACAAAGCTTGAAGAGGAGAGAATGATTCAACAAGAAAAGAACAATTCTCAGTAACAACTCAAGGAAAGAAGCAATAAATAGAGAACTTTACTCCATGATAGGATTAGAGCCAAAGGTAGAAGACTGAGTCAAGCATCAAGTATATATAGAAGCTCTCACGTAAGCCATCCAACGTACCACATCAAATAATAGCGTACCCTAGAGTTCAAGATTACTGCCCCACACCCTAGGTTGTGAGGGATCAGGTAAGAGATGCAACCGTCAAGCACAATTGAGAGAATAAAGGCCCCTTCCATGGAATGTAAACAACTAAGTGACTGGGTAATGCCCACTTAAGGAGCCAATTCATTGAGAATCCATAACCAGTTGCACTGGAGTTACAAACCTGTGGAGGCTGAAGTGCCAGAAGAAATAATACAGTATTGGGCCAGAAGCTCCCCACCGCTGTGAAAGCGCATTGAAGGATCCCAAGAGCAATGTAATCTCCAACAGAGGGTCCACACCAGATCGTGAGGTAGAGTCATGGAAGTGACTCAAAGGTTCAACCTATACAGGATGAGGCTTGCCAATTGTTCTCGTGAGATCAAGGTCGAGGAGCAAAACTCGAGCAGGTTGTCACTACAGCTAAATACTAGAGGGACCTGACAATGAAGTTGTTATCTAATATTTCACTGAGTAGGAGACCATGGAATAGCAACAAGTCGAAGCAGTTCTGAGCCAAGCTTGAGGATTTTGAGGCGAAGCTACCCAGATCAAAGTGACTCCTGGTATGAGTCACATGTGAGTTTTGGGGACATGTTGTCCCTTGAACAAGTTTTGAGGATCTTTGGTATTGGGGACATTTATTGGGTAATCTATTTTGGGCTAAGGACAATTTGGCACGAATTTCAAGGTGATCGCACAACATTTTAAGGCATATGGAAATCGGTGGAGAAGACCAGATTGATTGCGTAGTACTGAAAGAATTTTGAGGAGTTTGGCTTCATTTTCATGTGTGAAGATTTGGCACAGTTGTCGATAAGTTTGTCACTTAAATTTCTGAAGATGAATATGTTGTAACAAAATTCTCTCAAGCTCCTAAATAATAAAAATCTCCCTCCTCACCGTTTTCCCTTTGTGGGTTTTTCCAGAGTCAAATTTAGACCAAAAATCTCTGTCTACAAATTTTCTGAGTTTCCATGTGTCGATATCTTTATTTTCATGCTATAAACAATGTCTTAATCCCCATGTTTCAGCTCTAAAATTTATTTTCATTAAGTTTTATCCGCTGGATATAAAACTAGGTTTTGGGCATTAAACATTGGCTGAAAAATCAGCTAGACTCAAACTAGGTTGGGTCTGAAATTTTACATTTTACCATATATCGAATTATATATACCATATTCACCATGGTTTTCCACATCAATTATAGACTCACTTTCCCATGAATGACATGCCAACTTATATTCAACTAACCCATTAATTGCTCAACCTAATAACTTCATCACCCACAAATCTCGTAACCCAATAACCCTATTAACCCTCCACTTTCATTAACCCTATGAAACATTGTTACCCACGATTGACCTTTTTGACCATGGTGGACCATAGTTCTATCATGGTTGACCATTGTCAACCTTAATCATACATAGTCAATCTCCACTAACCCATAACCCTTGTTATGGAAATCTAAGTCCCATGGCTTTGGTTCGTAATACAACAAAGAAGTTCCCTTAAAAGACTCCTCTCAACCTATAAATAAACAATCAATTGGAAATAACTACCTACAATAACTAACTTTTAGAACAAAGGAAGAAGGGCATACCTAGAACCCTACGTTTGAATTAGATCCTACTTGAGGTATTTTGCTCCAGAAATCCTTGATAATGATCTTGGCGAAAGTCCCCAAGAACCAAAGAAGTATGCTACTCTAAGAAAGTAGTTATCGTTAACTAACTAAATATAATCAATTCAAATTCTTTGTTAGATTCAATATAAGATGCATATAATATCATTCAAATAATGAATTAATGCAAAGAATCGAACAAGAATGAGAGTTCTTTTATTGATAACAGCAAATGGAGTTGGTTACAAGCTGTAACCGTTGCGGCACGATCCTACAACTGGGATCCAAGTTCCTCCACCCAAGGCCCGAGATGATGAATTCTACCTCCAAATTTTTTTGTCATAATGGGTCCAAGGAAGTAATAGGCTTCTTCCTAATGAGATAAAGAGGAACACAAATCTTGAAAACAAGAGTTTTCATGGGATGAGACAATCTCATAAATCTAAGGAAATAGGGACTTGCAGGGCTATTAGAAAACTTCCAGCATAAGGCTACATCAGGATGTCCTTCCTCCATCACAAGGCTCTCTTTTATACTCTCCCTCTTTTTAATTGGATTAGTTAGCAAGGCTCTCTTTTGTACTCCCTTTTTTTAATTGGATTAGTTATTGACGGGCTATAGAAGTTGGGGAACCTAGGGAACCCATCAACTCCACCAAGAAATGGCATTGGTCAAAGTTTGAAGTTGACCTAGAGAAGGTCAAAATAAATCTTTACGTAGAAGTTAGTTCCTTGAATGTTTGAGTTTGTTGAGATTGATAAGGTTTGAATAAGTTGGATAAGATATTTTCCCTCTTATCTTCCATGCATGCAATTGTTTAAATTTAGTATACTGCTAAAATTATCTAAATAAACCTCAATATTGATTTGAGGCTAAAAATGGACAAATTTGATCCAAGTCTTGTGGATCTGAACAGTCTCAAGAGTTGTATTTATTTTGATGTTGGAGTTAATAGAAGGTTGGATTCTTGTGGGTGTAAATTTGGTCGCAATGTTATTTTTGTTGTATGAAATCATTAACTTGGTAATGAGAGAGAGGAATTGATCCTCATAATTTCTTACAATGTATGGATGTCAAATTATATTGATATATAATTCAACGCTTTAGTTTTTATGTAATACCCTAAATATGCATGAGAAACTCTAGGCACTTCTGCAAACAAATCGAAACTATCTATGTAGTTGAAGAACAGTGAAGATCGATTGAAGTTATCAATGAAATCAAGGTTAAATTCTTGCGTGGAGTTGTTTATTTTCCCATCGTTCTGCAAGACAGTGGTCATTTATCCCAACCATTTCCTAATAATCTAGAATACGATTGATGTTAAGAGTGCAGAAATAGCGAGGATTTCAATTCGTTTGGAAATTTTGTCTTGTTAAACCTCTGTTTCTGAACTATTAAAGTAGCAAAGTGAACCCTAACTTATCGTCCAGATAAGCTAGGATCGTTAGATTGGTTTGGTGAACGATTGTGATTAAATCTGGCATTGAAATTTTTTGTACAAGATCGTGTAGGTTTAACGTTGAATTCTTTCGGTGCTAACAAGGAAGAACTGGGTTAGATTTGGAAAATATTTAACCTTACCTACAGAATTAAAGTCTCACCAGGTTTAGCAAAAATATTTTCAATTCCAATATTACATGAGGAGTAAATTGTATTCATCGCCTGAGGAGGGATCAAAGCAGGATCAATCCCAGGTATTTAGACATCAATGTGACTATTTGTGTCAGATCATGGCTTATAGAGTTGGCAGAGGTCGAGGAGGTCGAAGAGGAAGAAGGGATGTATCCAATGTTGAATTAATGGAAGCCATGTAGAGTTTGGACGAAAGACTAGATGTCATGGAAGTTAACATACAGAGAGATCTTGAAGCTGGAGATGTAAGTGAGTCAGAGGAGGAATCTCTAGAAGAAGAAGTAGCAGTTGAAGAGACAGATGAACTTAGAATGTTGAGAGCAGTTATTGGATCTACTTCAAGTCCCAAGCTTGAAGTGTCAACTTACAGTGGTAGTTTGAAGAAGTAGCAGTTGAAGAGACAGATGAACTTAGAATGTTGAGAGCAGTTCTCGGATCTACTTCAAGGCCCAAGCTTGAAGTGTCACCTTACAGTGGTAGTTTGAATCATGAAGAGCTCGTGGATTAGACCACTGACATGGACAAGTTTTTTTAATATGAAGAGATGAAAGATGAAAAGAAGGTTAAGTTTGTTGTCACCAAGTTAAAGTGACATGCAACATATGGCGGGGATGGTGTGAAGGTTGCAAAACTCATAGATAAGTTATTTCCCAAAGACTACCAGCTTTCTTTTTTTAGACAAATGCAGAACCTTAGACGGAGATTAACGTCTTTAAGAGAGTACACACTGTGAGGAGTTTTATAAAGTGAATATAAGAGCAGGATATGTAGAAGACACTGTAGAGAAAATAACCAGGTATATGAATGGTCTTAGATTAGACATTCAAGATAAAATCAATATGTTGTCTCCAAAGACAGTGGAGGACGCATATCAGCTTACTCTGAAGGTTGAAGGGAAGATTGCAAGGAGGCAACCGGGCAGAGGGAGGAATTTTTTTAGAGGAAGAAGACAGCAATCAAGTAGAGGAAGATCTACGAAACAAAATATGGATCTAGTGTCTCCGTTCAGCAAGGACAGCCAGAAGGTGATTCCATGTATAGTAAGTTTGAGAACAAGGCATATGAATGTCCAGAAAACAAAGACACGGGCCAGAGGAGTGTTTTTGTTTCCCAATGTAAGAAAAAGAAGAACCAAAGGTACAAGAGGTAGAGAACGTACCTGAAACAGAAGAGTCTTTATTATTGAAGAAAGTGTTTTTGAAGCCAGAGAAGGAAGTTGTGGAACCAGTTCAAAGAAAAGCCTTATTTAGGACTGTTTGCAAGGTTAAAGGGAAGCATTGTAATGTGGTGATTGACAGTGGAAGTACATATAACTTGAAGTGTCCACGGAGGTGGTAGAAAATTTGAAATTGAAGAAAAATAAAAACCCAACACCTTCTAAAGTATCTTGGCTTCAAAAGGGTCACCAATTGTTGGTGAACGAGCGCTGGTGAAGTGGAGCTGCGTGCAGGCGCTCTACAATGATAAAATTATTTTGTGATGTCATGTCAAATGGACGTGCAGGTCATCCCATTGGGAAGACCTCAGCTTGACGTGGCGTTATACATGGATGGGAAGAAGAACACTTCATAAGCTCTGGGAAGGATGGAACAAACCATACCCCAAAAATTCATTACAAAAGGAAGGTACAACAAAGAGTAACGATCCAAAGGCATTGTTTCTAAGTGGAAAGGAGTTTTTGCAGCATATGGAAGACAATGAGGTAAATTTTTCTTTAGTTTGCAAGCCTATAGTAATTGTTACAACAACTACAATTATAGATTTTCCTCTTGAAATTCAATAAATGTTGAATGAATATAATGATATTCTTGTGGATGACTTTCCTAATGAATTACCACATGTGAGAAGTATAACTCGCCATATTGAGTTGATACCTGGAGCAAGTATATCAAACAAGGATGCATATAGAATGACTCCTCAAGAAAATGAAGAGATCATAAAACAAGTGTGGAGCTGCTAGATAAGGATTGATCAGAGAAAGTCTCATTCATGTGTTGTGCCAATGTTGAGTCCCAAGAAGGATTGTGGTTGGAGGATGTATAGACTCAGATTACACCGCATGTGCTCTCTTTAATTTCGTGATGGATGACTTAAATGTAAGGGTTCACCGGTGCTAGATTTTTCGAAGATTGATTTGAAAATTAGTTATCATCATATCGGGATTAGGGAAGGAGATGACTGGAAGACGGGTTTTAAAACCAATGATGGTTTGTATGAATGGTTGGTAATACCATTTGGACTGTCTAATGCACCAACACCTTCTAAGGATATTAATGAATGAAGGGTTAAAGGAATTCATATAGGGAAATTTGTGGATTGTGCATCTCTGGCTGAAATTTTAGTGTACAAATTTTAAAGAGGAGGAGCATTTAAGGCATTTGAAGTATGTTATGGAAAAGTTGCAACAGAGAAATTGTTGATTAATTTAAAGAAATGTTCATTTCTAAAACCAGAACTTATTTACTTGGGTTTTGTCATGTTTTTCATATCCGGAGATCGATTGAAAATGGACCCAGAGAAGGTAAAAGAAATCAAGAATGGCCTTCTCCCAAGAATATTTTTGAAGTTCACAGCTCTATGGTTGTTTGAGATTTTATAGAAAGTTTATTAGAAACTTTAGCAAGATAAGTGTTCTAGCAAAGAAACCATGAAAAAGATAAACAACCATCCTTCCAATGGATTTTATTGAATGAAAAGGATTTCGGGCCATTTAAAAAGAAGATCATTGAGCAACTTGTATTGATACTACCATATTTTAATAAACCCTTCCAAGTGAATGTGATGCAAGTGAAGCTTATTGAGTTGTGGGGTTGAGTCAGAAGGAGAAGCCTATAGCATATTTCATTGAGAAACTGAATGAAGCAAGGAAGAAGTACTCATCCTATGAAAAAGAATTTTATTTTGTGGTTCAAGCACTAAAAAAATGGAGCAACCAAAATTAATCCAAAAGCATGTTAAATGGAAAGAGTACTTTCATAGTTTTACCTTTGTATTAAAGAACATCGTTGGCCAAGCTAACAGGATTGCATATGGCTTGAGAAGAAGGAGTTTAATAATGCAAGAAAGTCAAATACAGGTAATGGGTTTTGGAATTATGAAGATGATGCAGACTTCATGGAGGCTTTTGAGGCATGTAAGAATCCATCAATGAGGGATAGAATAAAATGAAGAAAATGGCTGGAATACATGTTGTAGGATGGACTGATTTCAAAAATAGTTGTCTTCAGATCCTAAGGTGTCTTAATGGGAGATAATTTAGTTAAAAGAAAACATAGCGGTGGACTAAGGGACATTTTGGGCATGATAAAACTCATGAGAAGTTGAAGAATTTCTATTTTTGGCCCCCACTCCCAATCCCAAATAGACCTTGGGATTCAAGCAGCATGGATTTGTGTTGGGTTTTCCAAAAAATATAAAAAGGTAATGATTCAATCTTTGTAGTAGTAAAAATATTTTCAAAGATGATCTTTTGTTCCTCGGCTTAAGACTAACATGCTACTTGTATAGCTACTACGTTTTCACAAAGAAGAAGTGGTAAGATGGGCCGGGATAATCTAAGAGCATCGCCCTCGATAGAGACACTAGACGGCTGGGGAATTTTTTGGAGAACCTTGTGGAGGAAACTTAGAACAGAACTAAGTTTTAGTTCATATTAACATCCACAGACTGGACATGTAAAGCAAACCGAGGTAGTCAACATAAGCTTGGGGAATATCTTGAGGAGGTTAGTTGGAAAGCATCCCAAACAATGGGATCAAGTGCTTGCTCAGGAAGAAATTGCCTATAACAATTCTCCAAATAGGAGTATAGGGCAAAGTCCATTCCAAATCATATATACAATGCATCCTAGAGGAGTTCATGAGCTTAGGAATTTAGGACAAGCTAAACAAAGGAGTGCAAAAGGAGAAAATTCTTGCCAAAGCAAATCCAAGTGTAAGAGATCCATGAATATGTAAAATAGAAACTACAGGAAAGTAGCCTCAAATATAAGAGCAAAGCAGATTTAAAGAGAAGGGAACAGAATTTTGAAGTGGGTGAACTAGTCATGGAACATCTAAGGAAAGAAAGGTTTCCAAGAGCAACAAGCTAAAACCGAAAAAACATTGGACCTTGTAAAATCCTTAGAAAGTTTTCAAACAATGCATATGAAATAGAGTTGCCATCAGGGATTGGCATCTCTCCACTTTTAAACGTTGCAAACTTGTATAAGTATAAGGTAGATGAAGCATCCCAACGAACAGAAGATAGTGAATGACAGCAAATCAACTGGCAGAAGCAACGACCAACAACAAATCCCTTTATGTACCACAAAAATCCTGACCAAAAGGTAGTAAAGATGACAAGGGGTAAAGAGTACTTTGAGTAATTGATTAAATGGAAAAACCATCCAATTGAAGATTCAACCCCGGGATGATCAGCCACAATGCTATAGGCAAGTGGTAGTATTATTGAAAACTCATGGATAGGAGTCCATGAAAAGTTTGTGTTCTTTGGGAGTTTGATGTAGGGGCATCGATCAAAGTTTGAAGTTGAGCTCCAGAGGATCAAAACAAATCTTTACGAAGAATTTGGTTCCTTGAACGTTTGAGTTTGTTGAGATTGATAAGGTTTGAATAAGTTCGTTAAGATATTTTCGCTCTTATCTTCCATGTAATTGTTTAAATTTAGTATACTGTTAAAATTATCTAAATAAACCTCAATATTGATTTGAGGATAAAAATGGATAGATTTGATCCAAGTCTTGTGGATCTGAACAGTCTCAGTAGTTGTGTTTATTTTGATGTTGGAGTTAATAGAAGGTTGGCTTTTTGTGGGTGTAAATTTGGTCGTAGTATTATTGTTGTGGTATGAAATCATTAATCCTAAAGAGAGAGAGAGAATTGGAGCATGTTAATTTCTATTCAATAGTGTATGGATGTCGATTATATTGATATATGATTGAATGCTTTAGCTTCTGTGTAATACCTCATATATGCATGAGAAACTCTGGGAACTTCTACAAACAAATCGTGACCATCGATGTAGTTGAAT
>SNQJ01S0230618.1:0-14263 GCA_010110895.2 Picea sitchensis | reverse complement strand
TGATATGATGGGAGCGGACGATGGCTCTTCAGAAATCCCCTCGGTGGCAAACCAAAACCTATGGGTACAGGCTTGCTAGGACACCCTGTCAATCCCCTCAATCCTGGTCCAAGCAATCGTCATAGATAAAAGGAGTAAGATGCATATATCTAAAGGTTATAATGATCAAAAGTGACACATACCATGATACCTGGACCAATTACCTCATGGAGCAAGGGTCTTCTCCGATACAAGTCCAAGCCGAAGGTGATGGTTGTTGTTGCTGCTGACAAGACAAGTCTGATGAGGGAGAAGAAAGATGGGCCCTCCAGGGCCGTGATCAGGTCAATCCTGCTCTCAGTACTCCATGTCTAGGACCTGTGGGCCTCGAGACATGACCTCCTAGCTATCCCTAGAAATAGAGGATAACAAGGCCACTCTACTCTCTTTTCTTCAAATGCAAGTACAAAGAAAGAGGCACTCTCTGTGGAGTTGCCTTTGACATTGTGGCATGTATGGTTACTATAGAATTTATCCTCCTTTGTTATGCTCACAGAATACCACTCTCAAGATGTTTTTCTCAGCTATGGAACAAAATACAATGCAAAAGAATGGAACCCCTTCTCCTCCTAGCGGCCTGGTATTTAACATAGCCTGATAGATGTTTAGGGTTAGGGCATTAACTTCCTCAACCTCAATTAGTGATCGGGTTTGGACCTTCTAGAATGATCTAGAAAATACACCATGTGGCTAGCCCCACACGTTTAAGTAATGGGGGTTGACGTGGCATCCACTTGTACCAAAGTGATCAATACGGTAGGTCAACTTGTGGGTGGCATAACTTTCGCATACAAACTCTAATTGAGGCAATTCTTGCACCATTGGAAAAGTCTCGGTGCATAGAATATAGACGGTGGCTCCATAATAATGTTTGGACCATAAAAAAGAGTCATTTGATGCCTCAAAATGGACCGAAATATTTTAGACGGATTTTTGGACCCAAATTTTCAAATTTGGACTAGTCACTAATATGCCTCTGCAAGTTGATTCCTCCATTTTTTTCACCCATAAAGCATCGAGATAGATGAAAAATAATATAATGATCTGATCTGGATCAGTGTTGCTCACTTGAGCACATAATTGTCTAATGTAAAGAAGGCAGTGGTAATGGATCCAGATGGGTTGTTCAACTATGTGTCAAACCTTGCAAGAGGGTTTGGCAAGTTATGAGATATTTTGTAAATGACAAAGGGTGGGAAAGAAAATGAGATTTCTACACAAGGAAACGTTTTTAAGTCCATGTCATAATTTTTGCGAGAGGCAAAGGAAGATATAGCTCGGATATAAAGTGAAGAAAACATAGTTCTCTCTTGTAAGGAAAACTACATAATATTTTCATGGGGATGTGGCTAAGGAAGAAGGTCATCCTCTCTGTTTTTTTGTTGTTGTGAAGGACTTCTTAGGTGTGCTAGATCAAGTATGTAGGGAAATTGGAAAAACACAGACAAGGATGGTTGAAAGCTCTCCTCGACCTCCCCAAGTTTTGGCCCATGCAATTCCTAGGCCACTTTTTTCGAAATCTCATCAAAGACAACCAGAGAATTCTAATGATGAAAGATCATTTGCATGACTTTTGGTACAAAGGTTGTTTGTCTTGGGTAAAAGGTGGTTTTTGTTGTGAAATGTTCCTCTCTTTTTTGTGGAGAGATCTATTATTGTGAAGATGAAAGAGTACAACAAAATTACACCCAAAAAAAGGCACCTTCCCAACAACAAATCAATAGTCCATGGTATTTTGTTGGTTTCAATTACTCAATAGTTTCGGTGTAACATATCCTCTAGGAATTATAAGGTAATTTAGGTATGAATTTGTGGCATTATGTTGCATGTAAAAAATGTATCCATTTCAGAATTCTCAACTATTAATACAAAAGCAATCCAGATGCAAGAATTGGTTATAAACTTGTCTTTGAAATCTATAATTGTATGTATGGGGATGAAATTTCATTCTTGAGATGATAGTTGTAATTCACTTTATTTATTTTTTAACAAGGATAGAGAATTTTTCATTAAAAATGCAGCGTGAGGACACGCAAGAGTGGTACAATAGTTACAAAACTTCTTATATGAGACCCATATGTGGCTTAGTCCTCTTACAAAAAAATCCCATTAACTAAAAAACTAGAGATTCCAACAAAGAAACTTTCCCATAGAGTCTAACATAGTAGATTCGGATAAAGGTCCCTTGTATGCAAGTGCAAAAACAATACATTCATACTAGAAAAACATAATGATTCCCTTCATACCAGTGACTTTGTGCTTAGAGCCAGAAGTAGGGGCATTCAAGTCCAACAAGAGTGGGATGTTGTCCAGTGATGAAGCCTCTTCAGAAATTCCTTGAACCAACTAGGAGGGCGAGCCATAGCCTGAACGAAGTTGAACCTCTTCAAATTGAGACCTCAACGCGGCACACTCATCTTGAAGTTGTTGCATAGCCTGTCGTTGTTGCACTGTGATTTCTAGAGTTGTAAGATCTTGATACAAGAGACCACGCAATTGAATTTGCAAGGTCTGAACCACGAAGCGCATGTCCCCTATTTCCTCTTCGAAATTTGTCATGATCATCTTCCAGCTCCTAGAATTTCCCCGCGCCATTGAACCATCTCCTGCAAGTTGAATTCGGGAGGAAGAGAGGAAGACACCAAAGATACCTCTCATGAGAACGTCGGGTGAACAAAGGATGCCACATCTGGAGATTTTGAGGCCGAGAAAAAGGGGCCAAACACGGGGGGATGACCCCCGGACCTAACGATTCTCTGCTCGCATTAACCACCTACGATCATAATTGCAATTCCAAGTAGTTGAAGCTATAATGGGAAAGGATTTCCCACATGCTATCAGGGATTAGCGGGTGTGTGAAATAAGAATACCCATGGCCATGGAGGATTTATAACGGCATCGGGGTGATGCATGGGCAACACGCAACCCTTCGCTTAACTTGTGCCCAGATGTCATGTCATTTCTATAGATAGTGGTACTTTGTGGTGATATAGAGTCGTTATAATGTTTCATGGGATAGACTGATTCGTGAGGCTAGGATGTTCTAGTATAATTGAAGCTGCCAGGATGTTCTAGTATGAGCGTGGACTGGTGAGGGAATATGCAAAGAGAATTGTTGAAACCAATAGAATTCTCGATTGTCCAGATTCTGGGGGGAGGAGACCTTTAGGGACCTGGAGTTGAAGTGCTCAGATAGGAGACTAATTTCCTTTCCAACCACTGAGGTGGGGAGGATTCTAGCCTCAAAGAACAGGGTATGATTGCGTGCTAGCCAAATTTTCCAAGAGATAAATTTTGGGAGAGCCATCCAAACTCTTTTGAAGATGGGCTTGCCATGGAAGGAGCCATTGTAAGAAAATTTTCATCTGTTGAAAGGCTTGCCTAAGGAGGAGGGCCATCTGACTCTTTGGAACAACTCTTGCAAGGCAACCTACCACACAACTCTCGAAAAGGAACATTCCAAAAACAAATGTAAAGAAGAATCTTGAGAAGCACAACAAAGCACACACCTCAATGGGTCGTGGATTCCCCTTTTAATCAAATGTTCCCTTGTTAAGAGTTTGTTGTGCCCCATAGTCCAGCAAAATATATTCACCTTCAGGAGATCGTCTAAGTTCCAAATCACTTTCCACATATTTGAATGGGAGGGAAGGATGGACTGGGCTAGCAAAAAATCATATCCTTTCTTGACAGAGTAGTCCAGGGTTCCCCATCCCCAAGAGTCTTTATGGGTCATGTGGATGGGGGCACAACCATGAAGGTGGAGAGCAAGAGCTTGGGATAGGCCTGACAGGTGAGCAAGGGAGTCACCAAATTCCCAACCCGACCAGTTGCCAGTAGATCCATCCCAACGAGAGATATCAAAGAGAGAAGATCCTAGAACCAAGAGGAGAGGGGGAGGAAAAGATTGTCCCTCTGAAGAGGGGGATTTCCCATGATGTTATCTGGCCAAATAGAGATGTTCCTGCCATTCTCTGGGATCCATGTGAGGTTTCTTTGAAGGAGGAAAAGCGAAGCCTTCAGCAAACACCAGATCTGTGAGCCATTTTTCTCTGGAGTTCTGTTATCCAAGCATCTAAGTCTGACTCCTGATAGATATTTGTGAAGAATAACCTTTTTCCACCATTCATTTCGATCGGATACAAGCCTCCATAGGAGCTTGGTTCCCAAAGCTAGGTTAGAGAGAACCAGGTCTTTGATTCCAAGGCCACCATGAGCTTTTGGGGCCTTTCCTCCTTGCCATAAGAATCTTCGGAGCTCCTAGGCTATGGATAGTTTGACATTGACTAGTGCTAGCAAAGAGGAGAACTGAAAGATAGGCAATGTTGATAAGACGAATTTTCTTAGAACCACTCTACCTATTGGGTTAAGCCATTACGAACCCCACTGAAGGAATTTAGCCTTTATCTTTTCCAATATATGAAGTCAAACTGATGATGACAGGGATCTAAGGCAGATAAGAATGCATAGATATTTGAAGGATTGCCACTTGTCCACGTGAGAGAATTGAAAGATTATGGCTATGGTTATCGATGTTCTGGCAGTAATGTTCCAGGTATATAATTGACTTTTGGCCCTATTGATAAGGCCTCCAGAGGCCTCCATGAACTCATCCAACACTTTTTTGAATCTACTGGCCAGAATTGTAGAGGCTCTACCCATAAGGAGGATGTCGTCAACAAATTGTGAGTGATTTATCCTTTTATCCCCTTGTACTATTTTAATCCCAAGAATGGATTTATTTACTCTCCTTGTCAAGTATTTTGTTGAGTACTTCTGCCATCGTAATGTAGAGAATGGGGGATAAGGGGCATTCATGTCTGAGTCCTTTGGAGATATTAAATAAGGGCATGGATCTTCCATTAACCAGAGGAGCGATGCACAGTTCACTGATGCAAGCCGAGATCCGAGAAATGAATTCTCCCCCAAAACTGAACCTCGATAGAACTGCAAAGAGAAAACTATATCTCACTCTGTCAAAAGGCATTTTCCATATATATTTTGATGACTATTCCCTTTTCCTGACGGACCCTACTGGAGTGGATGGCCTCTTGGACCAGCAAGGTATTATCCACCATCTATCTTTTTTCCACAAAGCCACCTTGGTTTGGAGAGATGAGCATAGGTAGGAAAGGTTTAAGACTATTAGCAATAATTTTGGATATGATTTTATAGGACACGTTTCATAGTGAAATGGGCCTAAATCTAGCAAAGGAGGAAGGATTAATCTCTTTGGGAATCAAGGCCAGAAAGGCAGAATTGGTACTACCCCCATTTTTTGTTGATTTGTGGATATAGTGTACCATTATAAGGAGATCTTGCTTAATTATGGGCCAACATCTTTTATAGAAATGAGTTGAGAAGTCATCTAGGCCTGGAGCTTTATTTGGGTTCATTTGTTGAATGACCTGCAATATTTCATCCTCCGTGACAGGTCTGTTCAAAACTTCATAATCCTCTGGTTTGATCAAAGAGGAAAGGTTTTCCAAAATCTTATCTACAGATTCAAGCTCTGGTCTGCCCTCTTCCTTGTAGAGCTTCTCATAGTGCCTATGCGCTGCAATTTTTATCTGGTGAAAATCTGTAACAATTTCTTCATCTTCATTTGTAATCTCTTTAACTTTGATTTTCTAGAGCCTAGCTTTTGCTTGGCGATGAAAGAATTTTGTATTCATGTCTCCAGCCTGCAACCATAGACTACGATATTTGAGGTGCCATTTTTTCTCTTCAAAAATCAATGTTTTTTGGAAGCTATAAAAAAATTTATGTTCTTCTGCTAAAATCTCTTGAGTGACCTGCTCATTTTCTAGTCCTCTTGAGTGACCTGCTCATTTTCTAGTTTTCCCCGCAACTCTTCCAATATCTCTGATATTATTTTGACTTCATTATCAGAGTGCCTGAATTTATCTTTGGCCCACTCTTTAAGGGCATGCTTGGTTAATTTTAGCTTTTGTTCCCAAATAAAAACTGAAGAACCTAAGATCCATTGATTCCAGGAGCATGAGACTAGATCAAAAAAGGAAGAGTCATGGAGCCAAAGGGGATTAAAATGGAAAGGGATGGGACCAAGGTTCTCTGGGTCAGCAAGGGTAAGGGAGATGGGGCGATGGTCAAAGCCAGTCCAGGGAAGGATGAGAGAGGAAGGAATGGCAGGGTCTTCCAAGAGGGAGCCATTGATTAAAAGGGAGCTCCAAAAGATGGTTGGGTTTTCTCTTAGTTGGCTTGCATTTCCTGCTTTGAAGCTTATCTTCTTTTCTTCAGGAGTTGCCATTATTCAATGGTTTTTGAAGAGGGTTGTCTCGTACTGTCCTAGGGCAGTTTTTGGCAAAATGACAATACTCATGACAAGCTTTACACTTAAACGAAAGTTGCTCGTAGTCAACCTGTTGAAGATAAAACCAGTTGTCAAGTGTGATTTTAACCACCTCAGGAAGACCTTTCTCCAGGTATACCTCAACGCAAATTCGAGCACAAGCTTGCATTCTACCCCTGGGTTCTACTCGATCTATGTATTTTCCAAGAGTGTTCCCTATATTGTGAATGGTGTCTTCATTCCAACAATGGAGTGGAAGATAGGGCAGACGGACCCAAACAGGGACAGCAAAAGGATTAGCATTTTCAAGGAAAAAGTTTGGTGTCCAGCAATTTAGGTGCATGCCTCTGGACCCCATAAAATAAGGGCCACTTTTGAAAATTAGATCTCAATCTTGTTTTTCTTCGAACAGAAATGCGAAAAAAAAAAACCTGCCACAAAAAGAGTGAGAGAGTTGCCCTTTGATTATGGGTTTCCAATTTTTATCATCCCACAGAGCCATAGCTCGAGGGGGTGGCCAAAGGCCTGTAAATTGACCAATCGGACCATTTTCCGCAAAGCACAGGGTGAGATTCTTAGATTTATCTTGAGGGACACTCGGGATTTCTTCAGGTTTTTTGACAGAACAGGACGAATCCTACTTGGTGGATTTGGGGAGGGTGGCAACCAAGGAGGTGAAGGCGGTGATATTCGAAGAGGGGGAGTCAGCACCCCCTCTAGAGGTTGAGGTCATGAGGACCAAAGCGCAGGCTTGGGTTTACAATAGAAACAGAGCAGCACCGATTTAACTCTACCCTTATCCCTATCTATTTTTCACTTTATTTCATTATAATATGAAAAGTTAAATGTGGATTCAATTAATGACAACAAAATTGGATTTCCAAAGGAATATTATCTTCTTTAGACTCTAGAGTATGTTGCTTTTAAAGTGATGGTATAATTAAGCTACATCCTCCATCATTGTGTTGTTGTTTGTTACACTTGATTACCCTTTCTACCATTTTCCAAGCATTTGAAATACAAAAAAAGAAGATTGATTGCAAAGTCTTATTGCATTTGGGCAGAGAGTAGGAAGCTCAATATCCTATTTTGGCTAATGTCTTTGACACTATAATTTTATTCAGTAGCACTCTACCGTGATAAGTAATCCCAGCCATGGGTAAGCCGTTCAGGCCATTCTGGGTGGGAACTCCAGTATGCACTCAACAAAGTCAATTGCCATCTGCATGAGTGGGTAAGATGGTAGCCTTATAAAAAAAGTCTATGTGTTTGAGTAAAATAGACATCTTCGGGGCACACATTCACTAGAATTCATCTAAGCAGGGAGTTTGACAGCTCCCTCTTTTTACTATTAATGTATTCAGTGTTGGACAATCAAACATGTTAATATTTTCAATTTTCCTTTTGGAGTTGAATATTTGAAGTAGTCATTGGACTATGAAAATCCAAGTAATGGTACATGCTTTACACAGTATACTGTAGATGATATATGCTTATATAATTGTAGATGACTATAATGTCAACTAAATAATTGTAGAGGACTTTCATGTTTGCGACAAAGATGGAGTTTTGACATATGAGAAGACTGCTCTAACATACACAATGCACAAAATCCATGCAAACAATCCTCAGAATTCAGAAAATAAAGACATACACTATGCTACAGAGTCTAAACAAACATGGCATACACAGATATCAGATTTGTTTCCATGCAACATAGAAGAACATTGCCTTAAAAGAGGGAGTCTCCTCACCCATAGTGAGTAGCAAAGCAACACCTCTCCTTCATAAAGCATATCCACCTCTTCTACTCAAGCATAAGAAGGAAATGGCAACATATCAATGAATTGTAAGCACTAGTTTTACATCTTCCAAAAGATGATCTGTATATTTAGCCAAAATGCCTAGCTTTTGAAAGCTTTGCTGACACAATCTATATATTCAGCATAATCTTTTATCTTCCATAAGGAATTTCATGTTCCTCTCTTCCAACCAGGTTCTCCCTTATTATAGCTAGGAGAAACTAACAATAAGATATGGGAATAACATTTATGCAGGTAACTGCTAGCCCCAGCAATTGGAAGTTGAGATACTCTCAGATAACTAGCTTACCTCTCTTTCATCTAGGTTCTTCCTTATTGTAGCTAGAAGAAGCTAACATCAGTACGTGGAAATAACAGTTATGCAGGTAACTACAATCCCTAGCAAATTGAAAACTGGGAGAATCTCAAACAACTCTAGCTCACTGTTCAACAGAAAACTACAGGCAGATTCATGGATAGTCCCTCTAAGATCAGAGAACAAGACTGTCAAATGTGTAGTTTTGGATGAATTTACAGCAAAAACAAAGTAATCCTTTAGTTTTATAGCTACAGATTCAAGATTTAACATAACACAGTTTAGGCCATGGTTTTTTTGCATCTATCACAGGTCCATCACATTTTGGACAATTTTGTATACTGCCAATTAATTGTTAGAGATTATGCAACATGCTCTATAACTGTTCTTTTCCATTATGATCAACACTGCTCTAACAAGCCAATCTCGAGGAAAGGTTGTCTACACTTATGGCCTTCATTGTCAGTAGGCCATACACATTAAGAAAGAAGACACATTAAGAGTTTGTTTGTCCGAGTTTTTCACAATCACATGTTAACAAACAGAGTCGGCTCGTAACTAGCTTGGCATTTGCAAGGAGATGGTTTTTGGCTTTCTTCCCTTTCTTATGTGAGCTCTGTATTCAGGCTTGACACTGGTTCCAAAAATAACCCATCTGAGATCATGTTGGTAGATCCTCCAAATAAAACAAATTAAAAAGAAATACATGTAGATGTTGAAGGGAACTGCCACTCCTCCTAGAATTCCACTACCCACACAATCTTCTTCTCATCAATTAGGAGCACTCATAGGAGAATCGATTCACCAATGGTATAACCATCTAGAAATGATGGAATTAATGGAAAAGGCATGGATATATATAATGCAGAAAGAATCCTTCAGAGAAGTCCCAGTCAACCTAAGTTGCAGGAAATGCCCCCCCCCCCTCGGTTTCGGGCAGGAAACCGGTACGAAACTCAGAAACTGGTACGGTACGGCCAAGTAACGCCGTCGACCATACCGTACGGCATTTCCCGATTTGGAAACGCCGTATGGTACGGCCGGCAGCATTTCCTGGCCGTACCGTCCCATACGGCCAGCGTTTCGGGCGTCTTTGAGGCGAAATAAGAAAAAAAAAAAAGGAGGCCATGGGGCCCCCAAACAGTGAAATATTTATTTTTTTGCATTTTCTATGTTTTTCTTGCATCATTATTGCATTTTTTTTGCATCCTTATGTTTTTCTTGCAATATAATGTCTTATTTTTAAAAAAACTATATATACATATATATATTTTTTAATTTTTTTATATACGGCATTTCTCCGGACGTTTCCATTTTTGGGGGGCCTGTTTCGTACCGTCCCGGTTTCGGAAACTTGGAAACGTTTCCCCGTTTCGTGCAACTTAGATCCAAAGTATAAGACAAGGTTAGCCAAAGTTCATAAGAAACATTAGTCCTTAAAACATATGAAGTAAGTTGCAACTTAAGACATAAGCCATGTAAAATGATTCACCACAATATCCCCTTCAAGCATGACACTGGCCAGGACCCCATGTGAGTTACCAAGTTTAAGTATGTGAGGGTCTTCATCCAACCTGATTAGGTGTGCCACCTAGACAGAAAATAAAATAACCCAAGTAGAGGGATAGGTCCCGAGAGTGACAAGGGAAAGTAAAAACCCATCAAGAGTAAGCATGAACGTGATATGGTACTAGGGCTTACTTCGTGGCTTGGTAACCATTTCTATGAGCACCTTTGTAGAGGGAGCGCTTGCTTGCTTGAGATATCCTTTCCTTAGTACTTTTTGCATTTTGAACCCCTTATTTGCCTTTTGATACCCAATTATTATTTTCAAGTCACCTTTATAAGGTTTCAAGCTTCATTCCTTTACTTTTTACTGGGCAGTAGTCCTTTATAATTGGTGCATTCATTCACATCTAAACAGGGGCGATTACCATTAGAGGGGGTAGAGCTCAAGTTGGCTTGAAGCTTTTATGGTGACCTTTATAATTTAGCAATAGCATATAGAGCAGTTGCATCAACCTTTGGGCCTTTAACCCCTTCTCATGAGAGAATGGACCTTAGCCGAAGTTTATGAAATGTGAAAGGCTTCAAGATGGAAGGTGTTAAGTATGACTGGGAACAGAACGTTACCCTTGGGAGGGCCCCCCAGTATTACCCCTTTTCCCTGGGCGATGACAACACGGGACTAGGGCACAAAAGCTCACCACCAAGGTGAAACAAGGCAACTTACACTATTTCCCAAACCAATGATCCATTATCCAACTTCAACCAAGGATATTCACCCACATGCCCGATAAATTAGGTGCAACACTTTGCATGAAAGGACCAACATACCTCATGGTGACAATGGCTTACCGTCTCCCATACTCTAGGTTGCTTGAATGTGATGAGCCTTGGTTGATCTGTGTTGGGAGGCAAACTAGGGGGGTTGTTGGGCTGCCATCTGTGGACATGTTGATCATCATCATCATGGTGTAAATCATGTTCTCCATTGCGGGCCTCGAGACATGATCTCCTCCAGTTACCCCTAGGCATGGGGGGGTAACATCTGGCTCCAACATGGGGACATGTGCTCATCGTAGAGAGCATGAGAACCTCGACATCTCTGGTTGTCCAAGACCTGCAATCCTGTGCCCAATTCGACTAACAAAACACTTTATAAGTATCTGTCGGTGGATGTGATCCATCGGTTGTCAGTGACAATCAAAACAAAGAAGAAAAGAAAATCTTCCTTAGCTATAAAATGATAAAGCGAAAATGCAATTTCCTAACATGTATGTATTATATGAAAACAAGAATTCAACATGTATATGCAAGAAGATGCAACTATGCTAGCATGATATGCATGATGCAATAAATGAAATGCAAGATGCAAATGCCTACCCTACCTACTCTAATCTATGTTAAGTGAAATGCTAGGTATAATCATATAACCAATAAAACCATCCTAGCATTGTATCAAAACATCTACCCCTATGCTTCATCATAAACCAAAATAAAAATAAGTCAAGCACAAAAAGGTCGTGAGCTAGAGCATGCATTATATCATGACTAATCATAAAGTCTAACTCGTGGAGGCAGGAGGGAGGGACAAAATCATGCCAAGAGGTATCACCACAACCTTGCCCTATCCATCCTAGGACAAGGCCGAAAGAGTCAAGCAAAGGCAAATCCTCATCCTCAGCTACCAAACCAATAATCGAAGATTGGGAAGGGATGAAAAGGACCCTAAGGAAAGCTCTATGGTTGCCCATGGAAGAAGAGGGCATAAGGTAAGGGATCAAACCAGGCCTAGAGAAAAAAATTCGCTTCCAACCCAAGGTTTGTTGGTCTTGTGTGTGAAGTTGAAAGGTCTTGAAACAAGCCATAGGCTGAAAACAACTATGTCCTACAGGAAAGTGACTATCATGAGGAAAAACCCCAACCACATCTATAGCGGATAGCAAGGTGAAAGCAAAGGAGGCTGGAAACTTTAGTCACAAAAATCCTACTCTGGGCAAATCATGTCCTCACCCTCACAAAAATTAGAGCACATAGGTGGTTGAAAATCTTCTTCGTGGAATAAATCCAAGTGTTCAAAAGAATATGTACCAAACTCCCCAAGATACGATCGGAAATCATCATAAGAATGTTGCACTAAGTCATCCTTGGGTGGTTGGAACAAATCTGTAATCATGTAATCTTCATGTTGCCAATCATCTAAATCAGTAGCAATCCCATATGGTTGTTGTAAAGGCAACAATCATCTTTACTATTTATTACAAGCTCTTCTCTTCAATTTTAAACCAGACTTCATGTCTTGAAGATGGATCCTGATTTGGATCCGAAACGTCAACTATCCAATGACAACACTGTGGTTTTTCCGAATATTGTTGAAAACAATCCACACCACAGAAATCTCAACAATGGGATGTAATATCCCAGATCCGGCTAGTCTAGGAAATGTTGCTAATTTGATATGTCTGTTATCTGACCTGATACACTGGGGGTTTTTGGATGTGTTTAAGCTACGGGTTTCTACATGCTTGGTGTTTTTCGCATGTGTGTGTAAATAATTAATTGTTTACAGCATATAAATGAGCATACAGATAGTAAATGAGACAAAAGACTACAAACCATATATTATGATATTTCTACAGTTTATAATGTCGTATGCAGCTGAATAAAATAAATCTCTCGGCTAGATCAGTGACAAAAGGATCTTAGCTGGAATACAATAAACAAACTAAAACAATAATACCTGGTACTAGAAGAATGTTGCAGGATCAATGGATGAGTTGTAAGATCTGTTGTAGGCTACGAAAACTCATACGTCAATCGATGTGAGTCTGGAAAGTTCGCCCTGGTGGCTAAACTCCTTGGATCTGCCTGGAAACAATCCCAAACAATGCACCCTGCTCTCTCACTCAGTCCCGGTGACTGATAGGATGACAATCGGCCTTTTGTTGATATGTCTGGACCTCAGATGGATCCCCCTGGGAAATGCACCCCCTCTGCTGCTAGAAACTGTGCCCTAGTGATTCCCCCGTCGCAATCGGCCGATAAGGGTCTCAAACTGAGCGCCCTAGGCTCCTATGAAATGGGTCGGAAGGATTTCCTTGGATCTGATCTGATGATCACTCAGGAATCCCAAATGTGTCCTCCCCAACTATCGCACCCTCAATGGCTGAGAAATGCGCCCAAGAAGATTTATCTGTCGAAATCTGACGAGAAATCAGGCAATGGAAGCGTCCTTCCCTCCTCTCAACTGGGTCGGAGGGGAATCCCTGGATTCTCCCTGGCTGGGACAAGTTGACTCACTGATGCTCAGAAGTTGTGCCCTCTCTCTAGACAAGTGCGCCCTCACTGTTGCAAGTGGATAATTGTTGATGAAGTATGATGGAAGATCGGGATCATCTTCCCAGTGACTAGGGTGTGTCTCTCAACACCGAAATCAGCCTCTAGGTGTCTTCCTCCTAGAATCCACAAGCTCTCTCCTGAGATGTGTCTCTCTCCTCAACTGACAAGTCAAATTCTGCATAATGATGAATTAGGTCGTTTTACCTTCTCTTATAGCTACCCAAAACCCTAATTCACTGTGGACTCTATTATTAGCTCCTTACTTAAGCGCTTTCTCTATTTTTAGCTCAAAACCACTTAAAAGCGCTTTTTAGTCACTTTTAGCTAAATGTCACTTTCGAATTATAACCTCATCTGCTGAAGTGACCTCTAGTGACCCTGTTTACCCCTGTCTAGCCCTGGATATAGTATAATGGGGTTGTGTAGACTACTTAGCCCTCCTCTCTGGAGATCCTACTCAGAAAGGGACATTACATGGGATCTCCATCAAGACAAATCACATCCTATTTACGTCTCCCAACATGTATAAACTCATCAATATTATCAATCACATCATCACCTTTATTATAACATGAAGAATCTAGTGCATCCAAGGCCTCCTCTAGCACCTCTTCACTTTCCAAATCATGAAGTGAAGCAACATCATAGACTTGGAAAGGAGTGTAACTTACCACTTTCTTTTCTTCTTGTGCAGGAGGAATGGAGGCTTGGATGACTTCATCAAATGGAGGAGAAAATATAGGCTTTTCGTCTTCATGAGGAGCCTCTTCGTGGATTAGGTCTTCAACAAGGTGTGTTTGATCAACATGTTCTTCTTGTTGATATTATGGTAGCTGGAGGAGGTATTTACCTCCACGTGTAAACCTGACGAGAATAGAATATTCCGGGAAGCAAGAAGAAACCCTAATTAGTTGGCTAATAACCCTAGAAGACAAGTCGGCTCAAGAGGAT
>SNQJ01S0230617.1:0-12956 GCA_010110895.2 Picea sitchensis | reverse complement strand
TCTTCAAGTTCAAACCCTTCATTACCTTCATATTGTGGGTCATGATCATCATGAGAATCACCACTATCCTTTTCTTCCCTTTGATACCTCCTCCCCGTCAACACCATGAGAACCAAAAAAGGAATTAAAAACCAAAAGAAGACCATTTTCCTCAAGTTTTAGATGAAGTTTGAACACCCTGCAATAAGATGAGGGAGAAGAAGGAATGGGAAAGAGTAGGAGAGGAGGACAAAAACATAAACAAAGTTAAGCGAAGGAAATGAGAGAGTTGGGGTTTGGGCTTACCTCTTTAGCTCTTGAAACTTGAATGTTGAAACTTGAGATAGATGGTTGCCTTTGTTCTCTCCTCCAAGCTCCTCTTTGATCTCTCCTCCAAGCTTTCCTTTGCTCTCTCCTCCAAGCTCTCACAAATCTGCACTCTCCTTTGCTCTCTCCTTTGCTCTCTCCTCTCCAAGCTCAAGCAAATAAAGATGAAAGAATGAGGAGAATGGAGGAAGAGCTCCTTTATTCTCCTCATTCCTTTCTCCTAAACCCTAAGCCTAGGTAGGTCCCACTCCCACTCACAAATGATTAAAAAAAATGAGTTTTTTTTGAGTTCGCGGGTCCTACGCGGGAGCGTCCAGTCACCGGTCGGGAGCGCACGGGGAGCGTGGTCGGGAGCAAGGGGAGCAAGATGGGAGCGCGCTCCCAAAATTTCGGAGCGTGGAGCTCTCGAAATTCCAGGGAGCGTCTTAACACGTTCCGGAGCGCGCTCCCACCTGCGCTCCTTGGACACTCTCGCTCGGAGCACGCTCCTGAGCTTAGGAGCGGGGGGGGCGCTCCCGGTAACTATGCTTTCAACTACAGAAGTTGAATACATGGCAGCCACTCATGCAAGTAAAGAAGCAGTATGGTTACAAAGATTGTGTTCAGGTATTGGGTTGGTACAGCAAGCTATAAGGATAGAGTGTGACAGTCGGAGTGCAATTTTTCTGGTGAAGAACCCAGGTTATCATTCAAAGACAAAGCATATTGATGTTCAATATCACTTTGTGAGAGACATGATTAAAGAAAAGAAAGTATTATTGATGAAGGTGGACACTTTGAAGAATGTTGCAGACTCATTAACAAAAAATCTGTGAGCACTGAGAAGTTCTCTTGGTGTAGAGGATCCATGGGCATTGTTGCCCTGGATTGTTGACTATGTAACCCTGTAACCCCTTGTATGCAAAGAAAACAACAAGTGGGAGAATGTTGGGTATGTGTTATATTCTTTGCACGAGTAGTAGTGTTTGCGTTGTGTCGGGCGCACAAGGGTTCGAGAGCAGCACCCCCGAGAATTTTTTTTCTTCCTCGGGAAACGTGTCACATATTTAGGTGGTTTTTTGGCACATGGTATTTTGCTGATGGTTTTCTATTTCCGATTAAGGAATTAGGGTTGTTGACTAATCCAGGTCATTGGGTTAGGGTTTTGGATGTCGTTGCCTCCTCTATGTATATTGTATTGTAAACAATGTATTATGATGAATGAATATAGAATATGCTGGTTTTCCCGGTTTGGGTTTCCAGGAAAAAAATCTCTGTGTAATGTTTGTATTTACCATTGTATATTTTTTGTTCTTTTACTAAGAATCTGTTTGCAGTAAATATTGTACAAGGTTAAAATATACATCATGTAGTTCCATTTCCTCACTTACAATGATCTTAGTGTAGCCTTACAATCCTTAGACACTTACCAAGTTGTCTAAGTCCTCCATGCAAATTACCTAATAAGACTCAACCAACGTCCAAGTCATTAACTTAGAATATTGCAGAATTCTCATGCCAATCACTCCTTGATTGAATTTTCTTGAATGACCAATGATGAATGGCGTTGCACAATTGAGGCATCCTCTTTATATAGTGGAAGGTGCCTTGTTGTTTTATTCTTCTATGGTGCCTTGCACCCTACTCCACACCCAAGTGAACCCAAACATGCAATCAACTCCACTCTATCTATAAATTATTGGAACATTCATCCCCTTGGGTCCTCATATCCAACAACTCGTGCGTTTATTCCCAAGGTGTCCCAAAGTCTTAAATGTTCAACAATTGCAACTATCCCACTTGAAAAACATCCAATTCAATCCTCTCTCTTATTTGTACTTCACGTCATGCCAAGCATCCATCTATACAACTTGAAATGCATGTCTAACTATCTAGGCACTACTGCTGGTGGCCTAAGGAACTGTGCCTACAAGTAAAGGCACTTATATCTAGCACACCCATGAACCAAGGAATTTTTTTCATCTAAGCCAACATGTGACTTCTATAAGAATCCCTAAATGACAACACTCATATTGTTGCCATACTTTTTCAATTTTCTTTACTAGCTATACGACACTTAGGCATGCTTTGTTATCATGCAATATTTCCCAAGGCATGCTCATCTATCCCTATAACCTATCATTGCAACCAACTGAAGCCTGCCAATGATCGTCTCAATGGACGGGTAAAGGCATTCATTTCCAACTCCAAGGCAAGTGCCTTATATTCTCCCACACTTAAATTTGTTTCCTTCCTCGAAAACATCTCCAAGAACTTTTGCGGTTCTCTAAAGTTACCACCCATACCGTGACATCCATCTGTGGTTGAATTTTTCAACCACTTCACAATGGTATGACTAGAATCATCATGGAGTTACTCACTGCTCAAATTGACATTGAAGTAAAGTGCCTTTTCCCAATTCTACCACACACTACTTCCAAGGTGCTATTTTTTCTCCCACTGTCGTTGTTGTTGCCACTGTTAGTGTTACAACTCAACCTTCACTAATGTGCTTATACAATTCAACTATCAAGCATTTCTTTCATGTCCATGTAAGTGGGTATAAGTTCTAGAGTTTGAGGGTTAGTTCTTAATTTATTAACTATTATTTTCATAGTTTACTATGCCCAAGGATGACCATTGGGATTTTCCTTCAAAATGAATAAAATATTTGTGATCATATTCCATGTAACTTTGCACTTTGCCTCAGGAAACATGTCACCTGCCTCGGGAAACATGTCACATATTTAGGTGGTTTTTCAACACATGGTTTTTGCCGATGGTTTTCTATTTCCAGTTAAGGAATTAGGGTTTTGGAGCAATCCAGGTCATTGGGTTAGGGTTTTGGATGTCGTTGGCTCCTCTATGTATATTGTATTGTAAACAATGTATTACACGTGAATGAATATAGAATATGTTGGTTTTCCCAGTTTGGGTTTCCAGTGGAAAAATCTTTGTGTAATGTTTGTATTTGCCATTGTATCTTTTCTGTTCTTTTTCTGAATATCTGTTTGCAGTAGATATTGTACAAGGTTAGAATCTACACTAACCGCCCTGAGTAAGTCAGCCCTAAACTAAGGTTGACCCTAACCTAGAGTCGGCCCTAGCCTACATAAGGTCAGCCCTAACCTAGGGCGACCTAACTTATATAAATAAGAAGGGAGGCGCCCCTCTTTACACGTTATAACACATATCTGAGGCAGCAGCTAGGAGGCTGAATCTGAGGCAGACTGGGACGCAAATTTTGAGAAAAAGTTCGACATGTTCTGAGGCAAACCTCTATTGCAGGTCTGAGTGTTTGGAGGCAAAGTAAAGGGTAGCCTTAAGGGCAGATCTAAGGCAACAGCAGTGGCTACAGAACAAAATTTTGTGAACAGCAGCAACTACAGAACCTTGTGAACAGCAATAGCTACAGGTCCGAGATTACGTTGAGGGCAAATCTATGGTAGAGGCTGAGAGATATCTGAGACACAAAGATGGCAGTAAGTGTTGTTGTCTTGTAACTTATCTCTCTCAAGGAGAAGTATTGTACGGACACTGTATTTGATTGACTAATATATATCACAAGAAGTTTTGTTGGGTTTTCTTCCCCATGAGGGTTTCCCAGGATAAATACTTGTGCACACTATGAATGTTTTTCTTCCAATAATTCTTATGCTTCAGTTAATTTTTAAAGGTAAAGAACACTATTGTTAACTGTTGATAACTGTTGTTATCTGTTTAAGCTCAACATTTCAACAGTACTAGAAACGGACATACATCTACCTACTTGGTTGTCTGCCAAAGCTAAATACCTACTCAAGCCAAGTGGTTGTCTTAAATTATGTTTCAACGATATTTTCCTCATTTGACACAGAATGTAGGGTAACTTTATCCTCGATAGCGAGGAAATGAAGAGACTTAATATGCTAGTATCTTAAAAGTGGTTGTAAATTGTGTAGCATAAGCTTTTAACCCTCTATATTTAGCTTTTCTCTTTTAAGATTTTCTTCTCATCCAAGTTTCCCCTTTACGGATGAGCTTTATTTAGAAAAGCCACAGGTTCAAATCCAGAGGGGGTAAGGGTATGTACACCTCTATAGACTTTAGCAGTCAAATCGCTATGTAGAGAGGGGTCCCTTGTCCCACAAACAAGGGGGTCTCATACACCAATTTGGTGTTTGGCTTGGCTATGACCTTAAAATTAGATTATTATTATTATTATTATTATTATATACATATGCAACATAGAGTGTACAATTGTGCATGCGGTAATTACTCGTGTCTCTTGTGTGATGAATTTCTTGCTTTTTGTGTTCATTACTTTTCCATGTTTCAGTTGTAAGCACGTCAAATATTTTTGCCAATACACTGCATCGATGTAATGGATATGTACAGGCAGTTAATAATGGAATCAACAAATGTTTTTCATTTAGAATGCCTTTAGACTTCTCAACAAAAAAAAAATCTCTGTAAACAAAGAACAAAGCAAAAAATATGAGCTAACGTGATCTTATAACATATATATGCTATAAGAAGCATAGTGGTTTACAGCAACCCCTAAGGCTTGGCAACCAAACGGACAACCATTGGTGCATCAACTACTAATAAGCCCATGACTATTGGAAATGAGGTGGCAAACCCCTCCCAAAACACCTCACCTTAAGGTCATAACAGGAGGGTGTGCTCCCCACCCTCACTCTAGAACTCTCATGACTAGACAATAACAAAATGACTTGAGAATATGGAAACCCTCACTACCCTTTCTCAATGAAAATTAGGACAATGAAAATTAGATAACCATTCAATAAAGTGGAGTTACCATTAAGAAATTATTCACACCCAAAACTAAATCCAATAAAAATTATGAATTTGAAAGTGTTAGGAATCATAAGATAGAGGATCTACCACAAATTCTCCAATAAACATTAATCCAATAAAATAAAAAAGTTGAAAAATAAAGGCACCTTAATGCAAAAAGAAGATGAACCCCTGAACAAAAGAAACACAAGATATGGATGGTGCCCTTAGGCAAAAGAATGAATAAACTCACTCAAATGAGATGATGTGACAAATGAGAGCTTGAGTAGTATATTTATGTGCAACTCCAATGAGGTGTCCCTTCAAGAAGGTGTTGATGTTTGTAGCATCGAACAGGTACTTCCACATTGGTTTTGTGTCTAACATGTGGAAGTCATCATTAATACCTGTCGAGACTTAAGAAATTCACTTTATTAAAGTAATTATTAAAGTGAATGCATTTTTATGATTAATTGAGGTTAATTTAATGAAAAGCTAAAGTCTTGACTTAGGCTTTAGCTTAAGTGAATTAAATTAAATCCTAGCCATTGATCTCAAGTGTTGGTGAGATCTAATCTCAGCAATGGATCACTTTGGAGATCTAGGGTTTTGGATTTAGGGTAAACTCAACATTATAAAGGCAGCTAAGATGAGAGGAGACACACACAGAGTGAGATAGCAAGATCTCATTTTATCGGATGGAAAAGGACTTTATTCCAAGTGTGCAGGGGCAAGGTCCGAGGAAGGGAGCAAGGGGCAACAAAGGAGTAGCGGACAGCAAGATTGAAGGACAAATCTTGAGGTGTGATCAGCTATTTTGTTGTTTTGTATTTTTCTTCAAAGGGGCCATTATCCCGGGACGGGAGCCCAAATTTTATCATAATAAAATCATCACGGTACTGGATTTCCCTTGAGGGTTTTTCCAGGGGTATTTACACAGAAAATATGTGTGCATAATTGTGGTTTCCTGTTTATTGCTTCCACTGATTTATTTATTTAAATCATTAAAACTCAATCGTGTTTTTTATTTAGTAAATCTACAGTAATAAGTTTATTACAGCAAGGTTTTTGCTATGAAATAAATTATGAGTGTTGGGTTAGGTGAAAAATTAACATGGTATCAAAGTCGAGACTCTGAAAAGGAAACCAAGGTTGCACAACAGGATTTTTTTTTATTGTGCAAGTCGCACAAAAATTAAAAAATTAAAATTTCAAATTTAAAAAAAGGAAGGTTGTACAGACTACAGAGTCGTCGTACAACCATATGGTCGCATGGACTACTACAGAGGAGAAGTTGCAGGTGTTGGGCGGAGAGGGTCGTGGGGCAGTTGTCGCCAGGCAACAGTCGTGCAGAGATGCAGAGAAGAGGGGCTGGGAGCAACTGAAGCCATAGCCACAGTCACGGGGTAGCCAAACCGTCGGATGCAAGGCGCAAAGTCGAACAGCCGCAGAGACCATCAGGGAGCCGCAAGAGACTAAGACAGCCGCAGGAGACTCAAGCAGCTGTAGGAGACTCGGGCAGACCGCAGAGGACAGAGGCACTAGGTCCGGACAGTTGGCAACGAACAGCAGGTTCAAGTAGCGGGCAACAAAGTTTTGGTCAGGGATCCGAGCAGCCAGTGCATATCAATTTTGGTGCTTGAAGGACTAAAGTACAAATTCTTCAGTTTATCGTGCCTGAAGGACAAGGCACATTTTCAGCAGTTTGTATTTCCCATTAAAATTTTGATTCGGAGATGGCCGCAATCGGTTTGGGTTTGAAGACAGGTTGGAGGGTGCATCAAACTTCGTACCTTGGAAGGCAAGGGTTACATTGATTCTCATGGAGAATGGGATGTGGGATTTTGCAAACACAACCGTGACCCCACCTATGAATCCAAAGGACTTGGTCGTCCATAAGCAAAAGGATGTGAAAGCCGAGAGGATCATCTTAGATGCGGTGAAGGATCATTTGATTCCTCACCTATCTAAGAAGTCGATAAGGGATATGTTTGTAGCTCTAACAAATCTTTTCCAAAGCAGTAATGCAAACAAGAAGATGGTGTTGAAGGAAAAGCTCAAAGACACCAAGATGACCAAATCAGATACAGTGATGAACTATCTCACCAAGATGACTCAGATTCGTTATCAATTGGCAGCAGTTGGGGAGGTTGTGACAAATGAAGAGATGGTGAGGACAACTCGGAATGGTTTCTCTAAGCCATGGGCCCCATTCATCGAGGGCATCGTTGCACGAGAGACACTTGCCAAGTTTTACAGGGTATGGGATGATTTCATCTAGGAGGAGATTCAGGAGGAATCTCTAACATGCCAATAGGTTGGTGATGATGAGAATCTAGCTCTTGTTAGTCAGTCAAGGAGGAGCAAGGGGAATACAGGTGGAGAGTCAACTCCACAGGCTGAAAAGAAAAAGGAACTGAACAAAGTGAAATGCCTTGTGTGCCGCAAGAGTGGCCACTATGCTTCACAGTGTCCTGAACGAAAGAAAGGGAAGGGTAAGTCTCGACAGGTAGCAGCATCTGCAGAAACTCAAGTCAAGGAGTTTGTTGAGAAGTTCGAGAAGGGTTTCTTGTTAGTCTCTTGTCTTTCTGGCACAATTTCCAGTAGTTCCTTGTTCGTGGATAGTGGGCATCTCATCACATGACAAGGACACGTGAATTGTTTACCAGTTGGTCAAAGATGGACTCGGATCTACATGTGGAGCTTAGCACCAATACCAAGTGTGGTGTAGAGGGAGTTGGGACACTCAAGTTCCAGCTAGAGTTAGGAGATTCTTTGAAGGTGGTAGATGTGTTATATGTCCCAGAGCTCAAGATGAATTTGTTCTCAATCTCAGCTCTGGAGGACAAGGGTTTTGCAATCTTGTTCCAAAACGAACAAGCACTCATAAATATAGAGGGAGTTAGCCCTGACATAGCAATGAACATTGGTGTCAGAGAGGGCAAGGTATACAGGTTGCAGGGAAAGCCTATTAGTGCATCCAACGATCTTAGATCTTGGATCATGGATCGATGTCAGTGGCAAAGGACGAGGAGCAAGAGGCTCTGAAGGGAACATAGTGTTCACAAACTTCCAGTGTGGGGATTCAACCTTCAAGTGCAAAGGAGGAGTTAGCCCCTTCCAACTCTGTCAGGAAACCCAGTTGGTATGAGATGACATTGATGGATGCTCAAGAGCAAGTTGAGGCTCATTAAGGGAGAGCAGGCATTCGACAAAGTTTCCAAACTTTCGGGCACTGATATGTTACGTCATCGAAGAGGCAGCAAGTCAACAGGAGTAGCCGGATGCCTTAGCACAGGATGATGTGTGCGACATTGTGCCAAGGTCGGAGGGAGAACTAGTTCCAAGTGGCTCTTCCAGAAGTACCTTCCTCACTAAGGAGTGTTTATGTTTGTAGAATCGGACGGGTACTTCCACATTGGCTTTGTGTTTAACATGTGGAAGTTGTCATCAATACCTCTCAAGACTTAGGAAATTCACTTTATTAAAGTAATTATTAAAGTGAATGCCTTTTATGATTAATTGAGGTTAATTTAATGAAAAGCTAAAGTCTTGACTTAGGCTTTGGCTTAAGTGAATTAAATTAAATCCCAACCATTGATCTCAAGTGTCGGTGAGATCTAATCTCAATCATTGATCACTTTGGAGATCTAGGGTTTTGGATTTAGGGTAAACTCAACATTATAAAAGGAAACTAAGGTGAGAGGAGGAGACATACAGAGTGAGATCTCATTGTATTGAGTGGTGGACTTTCATCCAAGTGTGCAGGGGCAGGGCCCGAGGAAGGGAGCAAGGGCAGCAAAGGAGTAGCAGCCAGCAAGATTGAAGGACAGATCTTGAGGTGTGATCATCTATTTTGTTGTTTTGTATTTTTCCTCGGTGGGGGCATTATCCCAGGACGAGAGCCCAAATTTTATCATAATAAAATCATCACAGTAATAGTTTTCCCTTGGGGGTTTTTCTAGGGGTATTTACCCAAAAAATATGTGTGCATAATTGTGGTTTCCTGTTTATTGCTTCCGTTGATTTATTTATTTAAATCATTAAAACTCGATCATGTTTTTTATTCAGTAAATCTGCAGTAATAAGTTTATTACAACAAGGTATTTGCTATGAAATAATTTACCGGGTGTTGGGTTAGGTAAAAAATTAACAGAAGGAAGGCATCCCCTCAAGAGTGGGTTATGAGCCCACAAGCCAAGGGTACACACCGCAAGAGGGTGACAAGGCTTACCTAGTCAAATCCAATAAAATATAATAAAATGTACTAATGAGTGAAAAAACCCACAACTACCCATAGGTTGACCCATAAAGGGCCTCAACTACCCACATAATGGACTAGAACGTGGCCACAAATGAAGATTAGCCAAAATACCTCAATACACCCCCCTAAGCTGAACAAGGGGAAAAAAAGGAAACATTACCTCCATGGATTATCACAAAAGATCACAATAACACCCCCCCCCTAATGCCAAGCTAGGGTTATCAAAAGCCATATTGCTCACAAAGAAAGCCTTCACGATAGATATTGAGATTGATCATGCTAAAAAGGGTCTTCGATGACACAAACTCATAGTTGTTAGGAACAGAAGGACCAGCTAAAATAAGGGCCCGTGATGGGGTGACTCTAACTGTTGAGAAGGTTGAAGAGTGGCAATAGCCCATTTGGGTAAAGTTGGCAATAGTTAAGTAGTAGGATTATCATTTTCATTGTCGTCATCCAATGCCAATAACTTTGAGCAAAATCTATTATCATTGAACTAAATAGCATTGGAAAGAGAGGGATCACCATCAGCAAAGGGCCCATCACTATGTTGCACATATGGAGAGAGCTCATCATTGACTACTCATCAAAAGAAGGCTCATCACTTGACTGTGTATCCACATCAAAAGAGGGAAGGCTAGAAGAGACCTCCATAATAGGAGAGGAGTCAACTGAACAAGTAGGCCCATAAGTCCCCTAACACTATGCAAAAGAAGAGCTTGAAAAGGTACCCATCAATGCATGAAGACTCGATGAAGATGTGGTAAGATCCACTACAACAAACTGAGAGTCATCAACAATAACTATATTGAAAAATAAGACGCATGTTCTGTGGAGACATGTTGATAATCATCATCAAAATCACCAGAGGAAAGAAGTGATGGAAGAGATCTTGGTAGCCCATGAGGAATAAACTCATCAAAGATAGCCTCATGATGCTTAATGTCACAATGAGTGACGGGTCATAAACATGATACCCCCTGAAAAGACTCATTGTAGACAATCATAGTCTAACAAACAGTATACTAGACAAGTGATATAGCGTGCCTTCCAAAGGCAAGTGGGCCCATGCACTTGATCCAAAAATTTTAAATGTGAAATAGAGGGCTTTTGCCCGTGCAAGCATTCATAAGGAGTCCTACAAGATATAGCACAAGTAGGTGTGCGGTTGGTGATAAATGATGCACAAACAATCGATTCTCCCCATAAGGAAAGCTTCATGTTCCAAGAGTGAAGCATAAAACAAGCCATTCCATAATAGCCATATTCTTTTGTTCTACCACATCATTCTACTGAGGAGTATAATGGACGGTCTACCGCCAAGAGATGTTATGAGAGTGAAGAAACTGACATAGGGCATTACCAATGTATTCTCCTCCCTCATCAAATCAAAGACACTTGATCTTCTACTTACATTGAGCTTCAACAAGGTTTTTTAACTCCCGGAATTTGGCAGACACCTCATCCTTGGATTTGATGGTGTGGACCCATAGAAACCAAGAAAAATGATCAATAAAGGTGAGGAAGTACTTGGATCCCTCGAGAGAAAATGTGGTTGTGCAACCAAAAATATCAGTGTGCATTAACTCCGGGTTTAGAGGCTCGTCTTGACTTGTCCTTTGGAAAGGACTATTGGTGATGCTTACACATTGCACATCCCTTGCAAACACCATTGGGAGGGTTGATCTCTCGAAGGCCTTCAGAAAGACAAAGATGACTCAAGTGCCTCAAGAATCAATAGTTGGTGTGTCATAGGCAAAAGTGCTATAGCTTATTGTCATCATCTGCATTGGCCACCATTGTAATGAATTTATTCAAAACAATATTGATATATTCATTGTTTATTTTACCTTTACCACCACTTGTAAGAATGTTTTATTTTAGAATCTTGAACCTAGAAATGTACTCATTAACAACAACAAAATTTGCCACTTCGAAGTTGGAGAGTTTTGTTTCAAGTATGATTTGGGTGGTGTTCATTGCACCAAATAGGGTATGGAAGGAATAAATATGCTTTTCACTTTTGTTGTCTGTGTGATGAACAAGAACGGGTTCCACAAACAAAGGGATCAATATAAGAAATTCATCCTTCCTTAGACATACAAGATCATAGCTATCACCAATTGCACATGGAAGTGGCTTCTCCAAATACATCCATAAACCTTTACTACAAAGTAGAGTTGCCATCTATACAATCCATGCATGATAGATAGTCTCGTTGAGGTGAGGAAACAAAAAACATTTTCCATCCATGGATGTCATAATACCAGTGTAGATTTGCACCAACTTATCGCTAAGATAAGGAGAAAAAGATCATGTTTCCCTTGAGGGGTCAAATCAAAACTACAGCAATTTCCTTAAATACACCAAGAAACTAAGAAAATGTCAAATTCTAGAAGTGTCCTCTGACACATAATTTTATTGATCGGGGAAAATAATATTACATAGTGGGAGAGAGGCAAAGCATATATATAACTTCTCAAGCCTTATCTCAATATGCCAAGTGTCCTTGACCAACAACCCAAGGATAATCACCATGAAAAGGATGTGACAAAGCCAACCTAGGAAATACACAACTTCTAGAACAACTTTATTAATCTAAGAAAAAATACTAATCTAAATAAACTTTAGTATTATTAGGCTAACATTACCCCCTTTAATCCTAAACTTTATATTTACAAATGCCAAGTTCATCTCTAAACTTGGTGAATTTTGTTTTTCCTAATAGCTTGGTAAAAATGTTTGAAGTTTGATCTTCGGATGGACAATATTCTAGCGTGATGATGATGGTGTTGATGAGTGTTCCGATGAAGTGATACTCGGTGTTGATATGCTTGGTCTTGTTATGGAATATTGGATTATTACCCATTTTTATTGTTGACTGACTATCAATCAATAGAGTAGTTGGTGATTTATGAATAGCACCAAGATCCTACAAAATTCTACGAAGCCAGACAATTTCACATGTTGTTTCCCAAGCTGAAATGTATTCTGCCTCTGCTGAAGAATTTGCCACTGTAACCTGCTTTCTACAACTCCAAGATATTGTTGTTAAACCCATATTCATTAAATACCATGATGTTGATGTTCTATCATCGATATCTCCGGCAAAAATCTGCATATGAATATGCAACAAGTGTAAAGTTGTTTTTCTTATAGAGAAGCCCAAAATCTTATGTTCCTTTAATATACTTGAGGACCCTTTTGTTGCATTCCAGTGACTTTCTCTAAGTTACTGCATGAATCTAGAAAGAATATTGACTTTGTATGACAAATCTGGACAAGTGGTTGTCAAATAAATGAGGTTACCAATCAACTGTCTATAGCTAGCAGTGTTACAAGAACCGGACCGGAACCGGCAAAACCGGCCGGTCCGACCGGTTCCAGACCCAAACCGGTTCAAACCGGCCCACAGAATCGTTTTTGGCCGGTTCCGTATGAAACCGACCGGTTCCATACGGAACCGGTTTTTTCTGCTAAGGAGGCCCACGAACGCAAAAGTAAGATAAAAAAAAAAAAAAATTAAATTAGGGTTGGGGCCAAGCTTGGGAAGCTTCTAGAATTTTCTAGAGCCCCTAATGAACCTATAAAGCCAACCCCACCCCCTCTCTTTCACTCACACTACTCA
>SNQJ01S0230616.1:0-14263 GCA_010110895.2 Picea sitchensis | reverse complement strand
TCGGGGGGCAGCATCCTCGGATGGGGGTTTGTGGGCAATGCCCCCTAAGGAAAAATTGCCTTGTAAATGTATATTGTAATTTCATTGTAAATCTGGATCGTTCATTATAAGGTTGCCAATCTAACGGTAGATATTATGTTAGGGTTTTTTCCCTAGAAGGAAACCTATTTTATGAGGGAAATGTATTTTCGCTATGGTTGAGGGTGAATATTGTATTCTGAGAGAGGAGACTATGAGAGAAAGAAGAGGAATTTACAACGGGTTTTGTTGTAGGTTGTATCCCTTCATTTGCTAGATAATAATAAAGGAAAGACCTGGCAATTTCTCCGGTGGACGTAGCCCACACTAGGTGAACCACATAAATCTGTGTCTCTCTTGTATTGTGTATCTTCTGTGTTTTGTTTTCCACATTTGTTTTATTTTATTGCTCCGCGGTCCTATTTTTATAACATATAATGTATTGTGCACCTATGTAAGTGTGTGAGGATTGCGCACTAAAGGAAGGGTGTGCACCATCCTGATTTCGCATATAATGGAGTAAGTGCACAGTTCTAGAGCTAGAGTTCCTTTTTGTATATGTAATTTAAGGCTAGAGTGCCTGTGTGGTTATTAGGCTGGAGAGCCAGATGTTAAATGGTCAGTGAGTCATCATTGTAATATGTAATCACATGCAAATATTAATGAAAACACGTCACTACTGCAGACCTACAATGTAAAAGAGTATGGGGGGCTAAAATCCACTACATAGGGAAAGGGGGATAAGAGTTAAGGATAAGGGGCTAAGCTAAGGGGGATTAAGCCCAAAGGAATATTATATTAATATTCCTTAAAGTATAAAGTATGGATAATTATTTTACCCTAAGTTCTAAGGATGGGGACAAGTGGGACCAAGGTAGTTCTCAACATGACAAGTGTCAAGTTGGGAACATGCATACATATAGTTTGGACTTAGTTCATTTTCCTATGATTTGGACTTAGTTTGGACTGAAGAAGCATGTTTCCAGGCCCGTAGGATATTGAAGAGGTGGGTTGTCAAGCCTGTGAACATTCTCTCCAGATGAAAGAATTGTTGGGAATTGATTCCCGAAGGTGCCAAACTGCAGCTACAGAGCTATGAGAATTCTTTTCTAGCATGTTGTTGAAGCCCTAGAGAGGAAGTGGGGAAACTAAGAGACTATTGAGAAAAGAAGGGGCACACTTCCTGGGGTGGGACATGCAAGTGGGGAATGAGGGATTGTAATTTTTTAGTTTGAATTGGCACTTGTGACTAATTTTCCTATTGTCTAAGATAACTTAGCTTGGTTAGGAATCCTTTACCCAGGTGGATTTTATACCCAGCTTGGGGGTGACCCACTGCTGAGAGTTATGCGCAGTGCAGTCTAAGGTTGGGAGGAGAATGGAAGGTCTGCATGTAGTTGGTGTTCTTTTAATCAAATATAAGTGTCAATTATGTGTTAATTCATGTGTTGCGTTAATATTTATGCATTTTCTTTCATGGGTTTTTCATGTTTATGTTGCATGCATATTTTTGTTATTAATTTGTATGAATCTATGCATTTGCAGAGTATTTTTATGATTTAAATTAGTATCATAGTTCAAAATTTTAAGTGGCATAGCCTAGTTGGTGACTAGGGATGCTACATCTTTCTTCTTAACCCTTGATGATGCTTGTTCATTTTTTGAGTTATTGTCTTGTCATGCTCTCTTGGTGAGAATTTTCATATTTATACTTTGATTCAAGGATGTCAAGAAGCAATTTCTTATAATTCTTCAAATCCCATTTTCTATATCTATCTTGATCTCTTTTGCAATATTTTTAAGGATTTTTGTTGAATCTATATGGGGGAGAGATACTATAATGTGAAGTATCATTGAACAAGGAAATATAACTATTGTTGGTGTGCTCTAGCATGTTGGACCTTAGTTGGTAAGTGTTGTAGCATAACTTGAACACTTCTTTGTAAAACTATCATTATTTGAAGTCCCCTCCCTCCAAGAAATTTGACAATTGAATCATAGATGTTGTGCATCGGTAATGTGTGTTGAGTGGAACCCCACCTCTTATTATTATGGTACAAGCCATTGGAAAGAAAGTTTATCAAGCAATGTTAGGAACTTTGACTAAGGTGGAACACACTAAAAGTCTAGTGTTGAAGGAAAATAATATGTAAGGCTGAATGCAAAGTAGGTGGTGTTAGCACTAGAAGTCACCTTCATATTGCATTGAAGGTAAGCCCAATAACCATAGGTTTATATGTCACAGGTTGGTTTTAAAGAGGTCAAATGGGCGCAGACTCAATGATAATAACGTTCTAACTCAGAAATCTGGTCTAGCATGCACAATCATTTGAGGTCTGGAATCAACTTTAGTCAGTAAGTTGGAGTAAGGTTCAATAGAGGGAAGAATTTGGAGAGGAGAGTGTAGAGGTATGTTATGGACATCAGGTCTTCAAGTAGTCTAAGGAGGAAAAACTCAAACACAAGATCCTCTTGGATTTAAATTTCAAGGAAACTGAAAGAAATTATAACAACACTATAATAAAAACATTCATCATAATACAGTTACAAAAATTTATGTGAATCAGTCAATCATGAACTCTCTCAGTATTAGAGGAAAATAATATGGAGTAATAAAGTTGATTTAGATTAACCAAGATGTCTAAAAAAAAAAGTACATAACCAGAGAACCAATGTTCTTCATAAAAATATTACAATAGCAGGGAGCCTAGCACAAACATTTGACCTTTACAAAATATCAAAACTGAGTATATATACTCAGAGCCACTAGCTCCCACCAAGAGCGCACTGTAGTCACTTCATTCAAGGCTCAGCATCCACATTTTCTTTTATCAAGCTGCACTTGCATTCTTCTATCAAACACAAGATCATATCAATATGGGCTTTGCGGAAAAATCTGCTGACAAGGGAACTTTGGGTTGACAGTCTGCCTCCACGACCAATTCTTCCATGCTTTCCATTTATGGAACGAAATGAGGTTCCAACCACCCCTCTACTTTAATTAACTACTTTCATCGGGATCGATAAGAGGCCCAATACTTATGCATTTTCTAGGCGGTGCCAATGATCCCTTCGAACTGATCTCGACACTTTGAAACCACGTAACCCTTTGTTGAGACCAAGACGGGCACTTTGGGCCTTTGGCGCTGATTTTCTCCATTTCTCCACATGACCTCAGGCCATGAACTAGGGTTCCCATGTGAAATTTTGGGATTTCTCATTTTGGGAGTTTTCAATCCATTCAACCTCCAAAATACCGATGCTTGATCCTGTGAAATGACCTATCCAAATCGACGATCAGACTCATTTTGAATATGATGACCAAGATCATTTCCTCGAACGTCCTCAGCTACCTATCACTCAATAAGCGCTTACCTTTCATTTAGCCCCACTTTCCATATCATCCTGGGTTGCGACCGTGTGCCTAATTCCCAGGCGTTTCAGGATTTTGCATTTTGCGAGTTTGCATTATGTTCCATGCTGAAATATCTGAGTCATGGAATCATGATTGTTTGGATCAAGCGACAGATGTCCCTTTTCATCGGACATTCCTCATGAACATTGGCATTTTGAGACCTTGGCCCATTGACATTTCTCACTTCATCTTTCCTGAAATGACTTTCTTCACATTGATCCTGCGCCACGTTCTCTTCTGTAATGGACAACCAAGATCATTTCGAGACTTCGTGCTTCACGAGTCTTCAAGACTCTACCCTCTTACTTTCCTGACTCGCGAAATCGCGAAAAGCTAATCCAACAGTACAGATCTCTCCTTTAATCAATGGCTGCAATCTTTTCGTGATTTTTCATTTCGCGAGTTCTGATGACTCTATTCCTTGACTTCTCCATCTCGCGAAACCATGAAAGTTTTATCGTGCACCACATGTCTTTCGCAGCACCAATAGCTAGGATTGGCCTCGCGATTTCAAATCTCTGTCTGACGCTACTTCGTGTAACTCTATGATCACGATCACCCAATGGTCACCGATATTTTTTCTGATGGATCCGATGGCCGAGACTGAGCAAGTTCTTGATGGATTTTTGTTGACCAGGTATGTATGTGCCTTTGCACAATTGCACCCCGATTTTGGGTGAAAAACATTTGTGGGTTTTTTAAGCACACTTCTTTCGCATTTGGTCACCCAATGACCAACTTCAAAGGAAAATAATCCCCTTGCACAAATATGTGATAGCATTAGGCTCCATGGGGGATAGATTCCTCCCTGCGAGGCTCTAAGATATCCCTTTGCAGTTCCAGTCACCTTCTATTGGGCTATGGAGTCAAGCTCAAAAACACCCTGTTGAAGACTATAAATCCGACAAGTAAAAACAAAAATAAACACACATGCTCCAAGGAGCTTATTTATGTACAAAAACCTAAGCTAACTGATTTTTACAAAGCACTAGGTGAAAGCAAACTTCCACCATAGCCACCCAGACTGTTTAGTAATATGATCATTTTATTTCTTGCAGATAATCCATAAAAGGCTAAGGAAGTATGACAGCAAAACGAGGACATGGCTTGGAACACTGACTATACCCCCAAATGATGATAAGGTGAATAAAACTATAGGCTCTAATGCTTTTGGAAAACACAGCTCCATATATAATTCCACAGGATCACAAAATTTATAATCAAGAGAGCTCAACTGGTAAGAAATTAACTCCTGTCCTTTATTGCAGCTCACCCGTCATGTGATGTTCTCATAGTGCACAGGTGGGTGGAGAACTGATGCAGGTTGGCTGATACCAGGTGATACCTGCTCAATTACAGGTTTTGGACAGGAGATAAACTACCCACTAAGCTCGTCCTTTACATGCTACTATGTGCTTTATGTGAGTCTAGGATAGATGATTTCCACCCAATGATTTTCCTTAATTAATAAAGGAAAAGTCTCTATAGTGTGGTCTTGGAAATATTTCATAACACCATACTCACCTCTGAGTATTAGTGAACTAATGCAATTTGAACATTTCATAAAATCTGAAATGTAGGACTCCATGTATATGGCCACGGGATCATGAATATTGTGACAAAATCCTGGCTTCTTTAGAAGTCCAGGATGCTCCTCTGCAAAAATCTCTCTGCTTGTAAATAAATGCCCTTCTTCTTCATCTGAAACCAACTCTCGATCATCAATATTTACAATTTTTTCTCCATAAAAATGATCATAAGATAAAGGGGTAGCAGGATTCAGACCATGGTAACAATGATCAGTCAAGAACATACAACTATTTATGCAATCAGTTGTTGCTACATGCTCAAAATGTTTTGGAAACTAGACATAAGATGGATACGTATTCCTGCCCATAGAAAAATCTACAAATGATGAAGAACTTGATTCCAACTATGAATCATACCTACTTCCCAGTTTTTGTTCCAAATATGATTCATGTTCACTATATTCTTCCTAAGAATCTGAAACAGACTGACAATCTCTTCCTCATGTTCATACAAATCTTCCTGCCTATGAACCCACCTGCTAGCTCTGATGCTCTCTTCAACCTCTCTAGCATCCTCAAACAGATGTCTCAACGATGAAGATTTCCTCTCTCTCAGGAGAAGGATGAGCTCTAGATGTTGAGCCATGATATAGTACACCATGGCAGCAGTCTTTGTTGGTCTGATCTCCACAGGAATGCTATGATAGACGCTGTAAAACCTCTTGTTGAAGACAACCAAGGCTTCATATTCCCCTCTCCTCAAGGCATTAAACTCAAACCAGTATTGATCAAGGGATTTGTTCTCACCCCAACACTTTAAAAAATAATGGCATAGATCGGTCTAGGAACCAATAGAACCGGCCTCTAGACATCTAAACGACACAAAAACATCTCCAAATAGGGAATGTGAGAGCAACCTCATGGTAACATCATCATGAACGATCTCAAACTGATCAATAAAGTTCTCAAAGGCTCCCAAGTGCCTCTTAGCTGTAACATGATCCTCCCTAGAAAATCAAGGAAGATACTCAAAGGAATCAAGAGGATAAGGGTTAAGGCGATATGGCAGCCTCAGAGGTTTAAACAATGTATTTATGATTTTAATTTGAAAAGCAGTGGGCTGAATATGGGATTCAACAAGAGGATGGGGAGGCTCAGCAAGAACAATGGGAGGTAACAAGATTTGAGAAGACTGTGAATTATTTTCAACCTCCTGAAGGCTACAAGGGTGATCAATTTCGAGAGGAGATGCAATACAAATCTCACTTTTCTGAATAGGAAAAGGTGAAGGCACGAGATTAGTATCTACAACACAAGAAGGGGGTATGATTTATTTGTCCAAGGATGGATGACCAAAAGAAGGCTTAAGGACATATGAATATACAAAGCAGAGGATAATCCTCTCTATAAGTAAAGGGAAAGAGAGAAATGAGCTGATAAAGAAAAACGGATTTCATGAAGCAAGCTCATAAACTAATACCTGGTCTTTCCCTTTGGCATGGTCATCTTTCTATCAACAAGATCCTCTCTAGTGGAGTCTTTGATTGTGGAGTCGCCAGGTGAAAGATATGCAAAATGAGTGTGTCCAGTCTTTGTTCACCATCAAAGCCCAGACCTGAGCGTTGTGTTCTCCCAGGGGCTACCAGGTGTAGCCAAAATCAGTCACACTGAAACAATGGAGCTGAGACAGTGGAGTCGCCATGTGCAATCACAATCTTCAAAGGTTCTGAATTCTGATGCACCTTCAGAATCAGAAGTTCGTTCTCGTTCTCCCAGGGAAGATATCTTCACTTTTGTCTCCTACAATGGCGCCAAAAATGTTAGCACTAGAAGTCACCTTTAGATTGCGTTGAAGGTAAGCCCAGTACCCATCATTTTATATGTCACAGGTTGGTTTTAAAGAGGTCAAATGGGCACAGACTCAATGATAATAACATTCTAACTCATAAATCTGGCCTAGCATGCATAATCATTTTAGGTCTAGAATCAACTTCGATTAGTAAGTTGGAGTAAGGGTGAATAGAAGGAAGACATTGGAGAGGAGAGTGTAGAGGTCTGCTATGTACATCAGGTCTTAAAGCATCCTAAGAAGGAAAAAATCAAACACAAGATCCTCTTGGATTTAAATTTCAAGGAAGCTGAAAGAAATTATAACAACACTATAATCAAAACATTCATCATAATACAGTTACAACAATTCATGTGAATCAGTCAATCATGAACTCTCTCGGTATCTGAGGAAAATAATATGGAGTAAGAAAGTTGACTTAGATTAACCAAGATGTCTCAAAAAAAAAATACATAACCAAAGAACCAGTGTTCTTCATAAAAATATTAAAAATAGCAGGGAGCCTAGCTCAACCATTCAACCTTTACAAAATATCAAAACTAAGTATATATACTCAGATCCACTAGCTCCCACCAGGAATGATCTCTGGTCACTACATTCAAGGCTTAGCGTCCACATTCTCTTCTATCAAGCTGCACTTGCATTCTTCTGGTAGACGCAAGATCAGATCAGTATGGGCTTTGCAGGAAAATATGATGACAGTGGAACTTTGGGTTGACAGTCTGCTTCCACAACCAATTAATCCATGCTTTCCATTTATGGAACAAAATGAGGTTTCAACCACCCCTCTACTTTCATTAACTACTTTCATCAGGATCGAGAAGAGGCCCAATAATTATGCATGTTCTAGGCGGTGCCAATGATCCCTTCAAACTGATCTCGGCGCTTTGAAACCACGCAGCCCTTTGCTGAGACCAAGACGGGCGCTTTGGACCTTTGGTGCAAATTTTCTCCATTTATCCACACGAACTTGGGCCATGACCTGGGGCTCCCATGTGAAATTTCAGGATTTCTCATTTCGGGAGTTTTCAATCCATTCAACCTCCAAACTCTCGATGCTCGATCCTGCAAAATGACCTATCCATATCGATGATCAGACTCATTTTGAATCTGACGGCCAAGATAATTTCCTTGAATGGCCTCAGTTGCTTGTCACTCAATAAGTGCTTACCTTTCATTTAGCCCCACTTTCCATATGACCCTGGGCTACGACCATGTGCCTAATTCCCAACCATTTCGGGATTTTTCATTTCACGAGTTTGCATTGTGTTCCATGCTGAAATCTTTGAGTCGCAGAATCATGATTATTTGGATCAAGCGACACGTGTCCCTTTGCATCGAACGGTCTTGATGAACATCGACATTTCGGGACCTTGGGCCATCAACATTTCTCACTTCAACTTTCCCGAAACGACTTTCTTCACGTTGATCCTGCGTCGCGTTTTCTTCTGGAATGGATGGCCAAGATCATTTCGAGACTTCGCGCTTCATGAGTCTTCAAGACTCTACCCTTTTACTTTCCTGACTCGCGAAATTGTGAAAATCTGATCCAACGATCCAGATCTCTCCTTTAATCAATGACTGCGATCTTTTCATGATTTTGCATTTCGCAAGTTCTAATGACTCTGCTCCTTGACCTCTCCATCTCAAGAAACCACGAAATGATGATCGTGCACCATGTTTCTTTTGCAACACCAACGGTTAGGATTGGACTCACAATTTGAGATCTTCGTCTGATGCTATACTTTGTGTAACTCTATGATCCCAATCACCTAATGGCCGCCGATCTTTTTTTTCTGATGGATCTGATGGTCAAGACTGATCCTATGCTTGATGGATTTTCCCCGACCAGGTATGTGCGCGCCTTTGCACAATCGTACCCCGACTTTGGATGAAAAACATTTGTGGGTTTTTTAAGCACACTTCTTTCGCATTTGGTCACCCAATGACCAACTTCAAAGGAAAACAATCCGCTTGCAAAAATATGTGATAACAGGTGGAATGCACCATAGGTGCAAGGTCCAATTTATAGATGATCATACTATCTTTGGGAAACTTTATTTCAAAAGTTTGTTGAGACATGTTAGGAACATTGACGAAGGCGGTATATTCTAAAAGTGAAAGGGAGAAGGAAAAGAATGTGTCAATCCAAACATAGAGCAGTTGAAATGAATTATAAATGTAGTGTCCAATGTATGGATGAGCATAGTAGTAGGGATTCTTAGGAGAAGTTGGAGGAGTAGGAGTCATATTTAAAGTTACAAGTGTAGGATTCATAGGAGGAGAAAGTGCGGGAGTTGTTGATGATATATTTTCAAGTGTAGGAGTCACGTTTGAAGTTCCTTGTGGGGGAGTTACAAGAGGAGGAGGTATAGGGTTTGTTGAGGATAGAGTTGCATGTAAAAGAATAACATTTGAAATTGTAGTGTGAGAGTCACAAGGGGAGAAGATGTACGAGTTACATTTGAAATGGCATACTATAGGTGGCAAGGTATTGAATTTTCACCCCACTCGAGACATATCATGAAATTTGTGAGTAGACTTGTTCAAGTATTATGTAACATGTAGCCACAACTTCACACACACACACATATGTATATGTATGTATATTTGTATGTATGTGTGTATGTATGTATATATAAACATGTTGTATATGTTTCTAGTTAGACAAATGTTCATTGATCATGCATTGTGAAAGTGTGTTTTAATTTCAGTGAGCCTAAAAGGGTGTTGTTTCTTATGTTGTTAATTTATTGGTGAATCTACTAACACTTAATTCATATATGCTAATGTGTGCACACTTAATGATGGTGATGATGTTATTGCAACCATGACCCATGTATTGTATCTCTATCACTAATGAAAATAGTGAGAAGGCTATTGTAAACTTTGAATATTATTATTATTATTATTATTTGTGTGTGTGAATTGGTGATCTAATATATTTGCATGTCTAAAGCCATGTCATGCAGGATATAGAGTCTTCATTAATATTGAAAATGATTGAACAGTAAACTACATATTATAAAGGTTGGGGGTTTGAAGAGCACACCTTCCAAGTAGGGACAATATCACCAATAGGGGTGGAGGTCCATTCTCACAAAGTTCTTTATCCTCCACCAACCTCAAAACTAAGAGACTAGGTGAGAAGTCGCAACCCTCCGACATATGTGATGAATTCTAAGATTCCTACCAAAAGTAGTGAGGATGTCAAAGCCTCCACCTACTTACATATTCAACTAGACAGATGCATGCACGCAAATGTTTGAGTTGGGTAAATATGCCTAAATTCAGGTTGCAAACACGTGATTCTACAATATAATCTCAAGAAATATTATAGTGATTAATTTGCATTAACATCATGAAATAATAAAAAATAAAATTTATATTTATAAATTAAATAAAAACTTGTAAACCCATAAATTATATTGTATTAAATTATAGTTTAGTTTAATTGGTGAATGAATTATGGGATAAGATCAATTTGCTAGAGATATGAACCAAAAACATATTTTTTTATAAGGAGGTATGGGCCTCGAAATTTAGGATGGGATTTTAAAGAAACATTCATCATTATTTCAAGGAACTGGATGACCGCCTTCCCTAGCATTGATATTGTTTTTCCTGAGTTTGTACTTTAAGGCTTTAAAGTATACTGTCAAGGCATCCAAAAATAAAGAGGGTTTTCATATATGAAAAGGAAATCAGTGCTTTAGGCAAAGAAAGCTATGGTTGGTTTATGAGTTGTCTTTGTCTAGCTTCCAATCGTTCATGGGCACTTATGTCTTTTTCAATGGTTGCCCATGAACATTCAAGTTCAACCCGGGTGGTGGTTGTCTTGAGGATAGTATTAAAAAGGGTTAACGCGATGCTAGTCTGATCAGTGAGTTTGGGTTCTATATTAGGTTGTCTTGCAACAGGAACAATCATGAGGAAAAGGAAAGTTAAAACATTTGTTACTTTGTTTTTAAGGTTTTTTGTTTCTATTTTAGATTATATGAGAGAATTTCCCAAATTGAATTAATAATATAACAATTTTAGAGGTTGTTTCCCGTTCCTGAGTTAAATTGAAAATAATAAATGAGATGAAAGAAAACATAAAGTTGTTTAAACAATGTGAGGCATCAATCATGGAGGAATCTCACTTTGTAACAGAAGAAGAAAATAGACGAGAAAACTTTAATGAAGCATAAAAATATAGTGATCTAAATAATCCACAGGTCTTGTGCCTGCTAATAACAAACATAGAGGAAAATCTGCAAACAATTAGACGACTAAATAAAGCATAACCACAGTAGATGTCGTACTAAATTGTAGTTCAAAAATTCATCAAAGATATATAAGAAATGATGCTAAACATGAAAGTATAGAGGAACACATAACTCAAGGTTGATAGAATATGGAATCTTCGTTTTGCATTGTCATTAATTCTTGTAAAAAAGAAGTCTCTTTGCTACAATCGGCCAAAAAAAATCCCTCTTTTAGTATTTTGAAATTATATTTATACAAAAATCATCAACCCTAGATGGTTGGTATTTTCCTAACTCTTAGGTTCTAACAGTTACAGAATACAAACTTGAACCGTTTCGCTTGATTACCTTTTACCTCTCTGTCACTCCGACAAAATGAGCATGCATATGTTGCTTCCTTATCTCTTTGAAGTATCTCCTTCACTTGGTCCGAGAAACTCAATGCACCTATTAAGAAAATGTACTAAACTTCTGGAAGGCTTTGTCATATCCTTTGCTTCAAACAAATACAACTTCCTCTGAATTTTTGACAACTTTTCTTCAAAGATTTTATCTTCAAACTTTATTGATTGCAATTGTAAATTTGGTTTCACCAGCCATCTATCCATTAGGGATACATCAACCTGTTTTAATAGTGAAATTTCAATTTGAGGTTCATTCAAACTCTCTTTTAGGTTCAATTGATGTATTATAACATTGACCTATCCTAGTAGTCCAGGGCAATCGCCCTTTCCAGTGCCTAGCAATGTTTTATATAACAAGTCGAAATTCTCTTCACATTCTTACTTTATCTCTTTGGACATTTTCTTACTTTCATATATATTGGCCTCCCATACCTTCAGCATGCTATCACTGTTGATCTGTTCAGTAACAATTAATTTAGGAGTTATTGGTACCGCTTCTTTAGCCAAAAATATGACTGCCTTTTGGAAAGTGGCCTAGGCTGTTGTAGCCTCTTTTTCTTTGAAATCAATGTTCTCCAATGATTGACTTACATCCCAAAAATGGTTTTGAATGATATCTACTTTAGAAAATAGGCTTTGTTTTTCTGCCTCTAGCTTCTGGTGTAATTCCAGTGCCTGGGCTTGGAATATCGTTATATTTACCACATGGATTTTAGTAGAACTCAATTTATATTGCAACTGCTTTACTAATAAATCTTATAGAATGACTTGTCCTTGACTGGCTTGCATATTCTTATACATATCATATAAACTAGACTTGAGTAGTTGAATCTCTTGTTTGTCGACATCTCTGGCATGTTCCAGTCCTTTATTTATTTAATCTCTAATTTGTTTCTTTGTAATCATTATTTGACTTTGCAACTGGGCTATCATTTGATTTTTCTGCTGCAACCTTAATTTCATATTATCGACTGAGAATAAGTTGGTTGTAGAAAAATCCCCCAAAGAGCCTGCTACCTCTGTAGAAAAGTCTTCCTCTTCTAGATTTTGTCCATCCACAAGTATCCTATGCTTTTTTACCATTGTACCTTCTTTCAGGTGCATTTCTTGTTTCACTAAAACCTTCCTTTTATTACTGAAAAATAAGTCAGAGGAAGGTATTTCTTCAATAGAGATTGGGTCAAGATCACTTACATATATAGCTTCGAGATGGGGAGTCCCAAAACTTGACTGTAAAGGAGTCAAGGCTATAATCGGACTGCTTAACTCTGTGAATTGTGTTCCTTCTGTTGTTTTGGAAGTATCGGCAGGAATAGTTGATGATAAAGGAGGAATCATTTGATACATATTTAAAGGTCTCTCGAATTTAAACCGTGTTTCAGACTCTGGATGTTCTATCTGCGAATTTTCTGATCTTTGTGAAGACACTTCAGGATTCTTTGGGTTCTCCTCTGTAGTCCCTTTATCTTGATATTTTTATTCGAAACCTGGAGGTATTCTTTCTTGTTCTGAAAGACAAGATATCGATTCCCCCTGTAGTATATTTGTCAACCCACTTCGTCTGTGCTTTTGGAAAGCAAGAAAGTTGGTCTGTAGGTCAGGGGGTAACACCTGGACTCTTTCTAATATCTCCTCATATGCTCTGGCTCCTTTGAATATTTCATAACAGGGGGAGTCTTCATGCTCATACGTTTTCATATTGTAATGAGCTAGATGATTTTCCACAATTTGATATGGATCATGTCTTCTGCGTTCAACATCTACCAGTTTAATTTCTTCAAGTGCTACAACTTCTACCTTGGAATGGCCAAAATTAAGAAATGAAAACCTCCCAATCTGTATAGGAAAAAATGGCCATAATTTCTTCTGAGTTGCTTTTAACTCTTTACCAATGCCTCCTGTTATTATTTGGTATGCCACTTCTCTGCACACCAGTCTGTCAGGGAGAAATTTAGGGAGAGCATGAGGGGGAATTGAACATCCGAAGACTTTGACATAAGAGAAATTCTCTTCAATAAACTAATCCACAACTGTCTTGAGATTTCCTATGATTTTCTCAGAAATCTAAGGGGGTGGGTATCCATAAAATATTTGGTGCACAGGTATCACCAAATAGTGAAAGATTTCGTAAAAGAAATCTTTTGCTTTCTCTTCCCATAGTTGAGAGTGATAGAAATGGATAGGTTTGGTCAAATTCTGTACACTCCTTTCTTTTAAATTCTTCTACGAATTCAGCATTAATATATTTAGAAACAAAGGATAGCTTGTACATTACTTGAATATGTTCTAGCTTGAACGAGCCGACGACGACCTTTTGATGGTTCATGATACTCCTGGTCTGCACAACGGTGTTCATCAGAGCCCAGTTTATCATGTCATTGTATGGCATGAGCTTCATACATGTAGCTATTTTATGGAGCTCGACCTTTGTTATATCTCTGAGTTTATTTTCAGTCCTTTCGTTTCCAAAATCGTCTGGGAAATTCCTAACCTCATGCTCCAAGATTTCAAAAATCGGCATCCGGGACTGGACCGAATCTACAGCATGTGGTGTGGTATCAAATATAACATCTGAATTCAAATTTGAGTTTTCACCGACGTCATCACTCTTTTTCTGCGTTTTCCTGGGTGCCATGATACATGTGATAAGAAGAGAGTAGTTGTTACAGAAAAGAAGGCATAAGCTTTCTGAGATACAACTTGCTAATTTGTTGAAAGTGAGAAAGAAATTTGAATTAGAAACCTTTATTCGCCTTCAGCCTCTCTTAATTAGACTATGCTTCTACGACCGATAAATT
>SNQJ01S0230615.1:10131-24394 GCA_010110895.2 Picea sitchensis | reverse complement strand
TCCCAGGATAAATGTTGTGTCTCTTGTGAATGTGTATTTCTCAGTGATCTTGTTCTTATGATGCTCTTATCTATTGAAATGCAAAGAACTATAATAATGGCATAAACATTAACAAATAATACAACTGCCTTGAAGTTTGATGAAGTGCTCTCATCCTTATTGTCGGAGGAGATGAGACAGAAGAACATGGAAGGACAGAGCAAAAATACATTATTTGCAAGAGGACGCTCCCGTAAATTTTTTAAAGGTATGTTGGAGATGTGGAAAATAAGGGCAGTACAAGAAGCAGTGTAGATCCAAAGTTGAGAAAAAAGAAGGGATCTGAAGCAACTCCTTCTATAGAAGAAAAGACCTCCAAGGAATAAGGAGAGGATGTGTACTTGGATTCTTCGAGCACACATGCAGATCATGAAGCATGGTTGGTTGACTAAGGTGCATCCTTTCATATGACTCCCCACAGGGAGTGGTTTTGTGAATATGAAAGGTATGTTAGAGGTAATTTTTTCCTTGGTGATGATTCGACAACCAGAATCATAGGACGAGGAAAATTCAAGCTGAGGCTCATAGATGGAAGGATTAGAACACTACCTAGTGTTCTGCACATCGCAGGATTGGCCAGAAATTTGAATTTTGTAAGAAAAATAGACGATACAGGGGTAAAAACAATATTTGAAAAGGAAACTTGCAAGATGGTTAGAGGAGAAATGGTGTTGCTGAAGGGAGTTTAGTTTGGAACTCTGTATAAGATGCAAGGAATCACTATTAGTGATAGGTGTAAGAGTTCCGTTGTTTATAATATTGGAGTTGAAGAAGAAAAAACTCCTACAGTCTCTGGAGAAAAGGTTATGATGTGGCATATCAGAGAGAAGGGTCTTCGACTACTATATGGTTAAGGTATGTTGTAATGTATGACTAACTACTCTCTGGATTTTGATTTATGTGAACATTGTGTATATGGGAAGCAAAATCAAGTAAGATTCCCCTATAGTGCAACGAGGGAAGAAGGAATTTTACAACTAGTTCACAGTGATTTGTTTTGACCTGAGTCGGTTCCATCATTGGGAAAATATGTGTACTATGTATCATTTATAGATGACTTCTCGAGGAATACTTGGATATATTTCCTCGGGAAGAAATTTGAAGTCTGTTACAAGTTTAAAGAGTTTAAGGCTCTAATTGAGAATCAAACGGAAAAAATAATTAAGGTGTTGAGGACAAATAATGGTGGAGAGTTCTGCGTGAATGAATTTGAATAATTTTATAAGAATTGTGATATAGAAAGGAAGAAAAGTGTTCCATATACACCTCAGCAGAATGGAGTTGCAGAAAGGATGAACATGACGCTGAGGAAAAAACAAGGTGCATGCTCAGTGGTCTCGGGTTAGGGAAATAATTATGGGCAAAGGCAGTGGGTACTGTGGGTTACCTGATTGGGACATATCAGAGAGAAGGGTCTTCGACTACTACATGGTAAAGGTATGGTTCAATGTATGACTAGCTACTCTCTGGATTTTGATTTTGTGAACATTGTGTATATGGGAAATAGAATCAGGCAAGATTCCCCTCTAGTGCAACGAGGGAAGAAGGAATTTTACAGCTAGTTCATAGTGATGTGTTTGGACCTGTGTCAGTTCCATCATTGGGAAAATTTGTGTACTATGTCTCATTTATAGATGACTTCTCGATGAATACTTGGATATACTTCCTTAGGAAGAAATCTGAAGTCTTTTACAAGTTTAAAGAGTTTAAGGCTCTAGTTGAGAATCAAACAGATAAAAAAATTAAGGTGTTGAGGACATATAATGGTGGAGAGTTCTGCAGGAATGAATTTGAATAATTTTATAAGAATTGTGATATAACAAGGAAGAAAACTACTCCATAGACACCTTAGCAGAATGGAGTTGCAGAAATGATGAACATGACGTTGAGGGAAAAAACAAGGTGCATGCTTAGTGGTCTCGTGTTAGGGAAAGAATTCTGGGTAGAGGCAATCGGTACTGCATGTTACATGATTAACAGATCACCCTTGTCAACACTGGATGACAAGACTCCACAATATATATGGGCTGGTAAGAAAAATTCTCTCACACATCTCAATATATTTGGCTGTGAAGCCTATGTTCATGTTCCAAAGGAAAACAAGAGTGAGCTAGATAAGAAGGCTGAAAAGTGTATCTTTATTGGGTATAAAGATGGTCTTAAAGGTTATAATCTTTGGAACCCATAAACTAAGAAGGTTGTGTATAGTCGAGATGTGGTATTTAGAGAAATAAAATATGTTTTCAAATAGGATGTCCTACCAAGTAAGGAAGAACCAGAGAAAATAGAGTTTGATTTAAATGATGATGAATCAGACTCTACAAAAGAACATGAATCAAAAGAAGAAGATCATCATACTCTAGTATTGAGGAGATCAGTTTGGGAAAGAAGGCAACCAGAAAGGTATACTGCATCTGATTTTCGTTCAAATTTCGCTTTGTCTATTACTGATGATGATCCTAGAACTATTAGAGAGGAAGTGGATTAAGAGGATGGAAAACTCTGGAAAAAGGCCATGGATGAAGAAATGGAAGCCTTGGATAAGAACAATGCTTGGGATCTAGTGGAGTTACCGACTGGAAGAAATCCCATTGGAAGCTAATGGGTATTTAAAAAGAAGTTGAATGCAGAAGGCAAAGTGGAGAAATACAAAGCTAGGTTAGTAGAAAAAGGTTATTCTCAGGTTGAGGGAATTGATTTTGGTGAGGTTTTTTCTCATGTTCCCAAGCTAACTTCTATTATATTTATGTTATCTGTTGTTGTTGTGTTTGATTTTGAAGTAGAATAGATGGATGTGAAGACATCATTCCTACATCGGGATCTGGAAGAAGAAATCTATAAGAAGCAGCCAGAAGGTTTTTCTATGAAGGGAAAGAAAGAGCTGGTATGCAAGCTGAAAAAGTCCCTGTATGGTTTAAAACCTTCGCCAAGGATGTGGTATAAAAAATTTGATACCTATATACTAGTACTTGGTTTCACAAGAAGCAAAGAGGATTATTGTGTGTATTTTAAATTAATTGGTGATCATTTGATTTATTTGGTCTTATATGTGGATGGCATGTTGTGGATAGGAAACAACAAGGATATTATCCAGGATGTGAAAACTCAATTGTCCTCTAAATTTGACATGAAGGATCTTGGTGCTGCAAATTTCATTTTGAGCATGGAAATTAAAAGAGATCGGAAAAACATGAAACTCTGGTTAAATAAGAGAAAAAAGTGGACACAATATTACAGAGGTTTAATATGCAGGAATTCAAACTGGTCAAGGGCCTTGTTCCTGTAGGTGTAAATTTATCTGCGGATCAGTGTCCCAAGACAAAAGAAGAGGAGGATGACATGTCTCATGTTCCTTATGTGAGTGTGGTTGGCAGTTTGATGTATGCCATGGTCTGTACTAGACCGTACATTGCACATGCAACAAGAGTATTGAGCAGGTATATGTCAAAACTAGGGAAGGACCATTAGACATCAGTAAAGAGGATTTCCATCTATTTGCGTGGCACTGATATCTATGTATTTTCCTACCAAGGAAGACTAGGATTGGACAGAGTGTTGGATATACATGGCTTTGTGGATGCAGACAGGGTGGAGATATGGATCATAGAAGATATACAAGCAGGTATGTTTTTAACCTGTTTGGAGGAGCAATCAGCTGGATGAGCAAAAGACAATATGTAGTGACATTTTCAACTACAAAAGTTGAATACATGGAAACCACTCATGCAAGAAAGAAGCGACATGGTTACAAAGATTGTGTTCAGGTATTGGGTTGGTACAACAAGTTGTAAGGATAGATTGTAACAATTAGAGTGCATTTTTTCTTGCGAAGAACCCAACTTATCATTCAAGGACAAAGCATAATGATGTTCAATATCACTTTGTGAGAGAGTCACATAGTTGAAGAAAAAAAAGTGTTGCAGATGAAGGTGGACACTTTGAAGAATGTTGTAGATTCATTAACAAAAATGTTGAGATGTTTCAAGATCCAAGGGGGCTGCCTCCTAAAAGGGGTATCTAACATGAGATTCTATTGTAGCAAGGAGGTCCTCTTTCAAACCTTGACATGTGCAGGATGTCAGTCAGGGAGAATGTTGAAAACAAAAAACAATACCAAGAGTTGCTTGACAAAAAGGTCATCAAACCAAGCACTTCGCCATGCAGGTCACCAATTGGTTTGGTACCAGAGAAAGATTGTATATGGCGAATGTGGGTAGATTTCAGAGCCTTGAACAAGACTACATATATGATTGTTGAAGGAGACATATGGAAGAAAGCTTTGAGATCAAAGCAAGCTCCATTGCATGCCTTGACAAGTTATGTTTTCCACTTGGTAATAAGGTATAAGAAATACTTTTATGATAAAATTGTTGATATGCTTACTAGGCTTATTGTTAGTGCTTTAGTTATTTTTAAGCATAATCCTATCATGCATAAGAGCTATTTGGAACAATATGCTTTAGATGTTGATGGCAAGAATGTTTATACAACTTTATGTCATGCTAACCAAGTTGAGGAATTGGATTCCCATGTGCATGCTAAACTTTTGTATCGTGGCAAGCTATGTTTCTCATGGGGTGAAAGAGTCAACAAGATAAGGGAAACACATTCTTCTCTTGTTGTTGGCCATTTTGGTATGGGCAAGATGGTGGCTAGATTTCAAAGAAAGAATCCTAAGTTTTGGGATGAGCATCTACATTAATTTCAACATGCTTATAACCAGGCCAAGAAGTTCATTGAACCAGTTCAGTTTGTGCAGCAAATCGTTCAAGAATAGTGGACAAAGAGTCAAACCAAGTACACAACAAGGCATGACAAGTTTTGTATTGGTCTTAAAGGCACCAATCCAAGCAAGGATGGATGGATTGAGATTGTAAAGGTGTGGGAATTGTACCCTCATCTCCAAATAGACTAAAAGTAGTATTTTGGAGGTCCAAAAGCTTCCCAATGGGGAGGTGTGATCCAGGGGATCAAATTGTGCTCAAAACTCAAAGTGTTTGGAATTGCTTCAAATCAGACATGTGCATAAGTCTCATTTTCACGAACCCAACACAACTTGAACGGGCTCAAAAGGACATCATATGAGAAATATATCACGTTTTGTTCGTTTTACCAAACAAGCAAATTTTTTGCTGACTGTACAGTCCGTACAACGTTGATGTGGTAGTTGACCATACATGTCGTACAATAACATGGAAGGTGAGTTGGAATGCTGACTCAACAGGTTTTGGCAGATGTGGGCGAATGGTGTTTTGACACGTGTCCTCATCTTGGCGAATGTAATGGTGCCACATGGCCCAGTCATGGGCTACCACGTGGCACCCCTCCAATGGTTGGCAATGGGAAATTTTTTATGTGACTCCACAAGAGTCAAACCTACGACTTCCAGGCGTGGGGGAAGAGTTTTGACAAGGTCGGGCTACCAGCCCGCCCACGGTAGTTCTTAACATGCATAGTCTAAATGTATTATTTGAATTTCGTTCAAAGTAATTTCGGAGGATAGCCTCGATGCTTTCACATAAGACCTTACCATATAACCTTGCACTTATATGTTGGTGCATGAACTCCAGCCTTTAGCCCCTGACGCTTAACTACACGATTTTGCATACGACCACTTATGAGCGTTGGGTGCAGGGTTAACACTTCAACGGGCAGCGTGCCACACACCCGCCACTTGTCAGCACCTATTTTACTCATGAAAACGAGCCCAAGAAAGGCGCTGGGACGTGGCCACATGCCCCCCATGCAACCAACACCTCCACCCAAGGGAGCGCTAGTCTCGTTAATTGTTCGACAGTTTGCCCCATTTTGCGGGATGCGCGTGTGTGCTGGGTTTTAGGTCCAGTAAAGTTGTGGGAGCCATGTTGGTCATTCACAGGTGCATTTTGGCGAGAAGGTACAACAAGCTTGAAGGGGAAAACTTTGAGGAGGTGTAACTTCTTCAATTTTTGGCCAAACCAAGTGTCGAAAAAGCCCAGTTAGGGGTTTTTGGACGTTCTAAAGTAATTGAAGCCATCCATTTTGTATTTTGAGCACTGTAAGAACACTTTTTAAGCATAATGAAAATGATCCAAGGGAAGCTGGACCATGAGATGTAGCCCAAGAGAGGGGTGAACTCCTTTATTATTTGTTGTGTTATGTGTTCATTGTTGATGGTTTTTATCTATCTGATATGCTGCTCATGTTTAAATAAAACTCACTAAATTTATGTGTTAGTAACTTGATCCAATTACCCAAACACGTGCATTTTTACACTTACAATTTAAAGAGATAAGTCTTCTTCATTTTTAAGATCTATTGGAAATATATTCATTCCATTTTCAGATCAGTTGGTATCAGAGCTTTGGTTTTTGAAGGTTTGATTGTTTGCAAGTTGTTTTGTTTTTCTGATGCTTACAAGGTTGAAGCTCACAAGAGGAGAAGGTCAACTTGTAGATCCAAGTTCTCAACCGTCAAGAAGGAGAACTATCAAATCACCTCAAGCTTCAAGGAGATTTTCACGAAGTATGGCTCATGAGGACAACCATGGAACTCTTCCTTTAGAGGAGGAAACTTTCAAGAAAGCCTTCTTTGATATGGCTGAAATGGTGAAAGTTTTGTTTGATGAAAGGAATGGAAGATTGCAAGGTGAAATCTCCAACCCTCCAAAGGGAAATGGAGACAGTGGTGATAAAACTCCAAAGGGAAATGGAGGGAGTGGTGATTCTCCACCTCCTTCACCTCCATCTTCCACCATTTCAAAACCACCTCTAAATTCTCCAAAAGGACATGGTAAAACTCCTTTACAAACTCCTTTGTTAAAACTTGATATTAAGTTTGAATTTCCAATGTACAATGGAGAGGTAATGCTGAGAAAATAAATAACTGGTTTCGTCAGTTTGAAGTGTATTGTAGGATACAAAGAATCACAGATGATGAAATTAAGATTCAACGTGCTTCTTTAAGATTGGACAATGCAACACTCATTTGGTGGGAAGCCAAAACTCAAAAGGACATGAATAAACTGTTGATTAAAGTTGGTTGTCGTTGATGTCAACCCTTGAAGAAAGTCCAGTAGTGAATTCCGGTAGCAGAAAGGTTTGGGTAATGGACCCAAGGTTGTTTCATATATAATGGTATGAGTTTTAATATATTTGAAAATAATACTATTCTATATGGATAGTACATGTCAAGCCATTTCTGGTGGTATGTGGAACATCACATAACTCCTCACGGTTTGAGAGATATGGCCTTATGAAGTTGGAGGACTCTCATATGTTGGTTTGAAGCCCCAAAAGGTCAAATAAGTCAAAGATCTTGCAAAGAAGAAAATATTATTTAAATGATAAAGTAAAGTGACAAAGTCAAGACAAATTATTTAAATAATAAAGTGAAGTGACAAAATCAAAGAAGATTATTTAAATGATAAAGTGAGGTGACAAAGTCAAAGAGGAATATTTAAATGATAAAGTAATGGAGAATTTTCTAATTATGGAAAGTGGTTAACCCTAAGAATGAGGAAAATAAATCAAGTGACCTAGAAATGGGTTAAGTGACCTAGAAATAGGTTAAATCACCTAGAAGATGCTTCTAAGGAAGATACTTGGAGAGTATAAATAAGATGCAAGGCTCTCTCATTTTATATAGGTGACAAAGTCAAGGAGGAATATTTAAATAATAAAGTAATGGATAAATTTTTAATTATGGAAAGTGGTTAATCATATAAATGAGGAAAATAAGTTAAGTGACCTATAAATGAGTTAAGTGACCTGGAAGATGCTTATAAGGAAGATACTTGGAGAGTATAAACAAGAGGCAAGGCTCTCCCATTTTATATCACACTTGAGCATATTGAATATCTATAGGTGACCGAGGTAACCAAAGGATATCTAAGCCAAATTTCAGAGGGAAGGTGAAGAAAAGAAGATCGGAATTCAAGGGAAGATAAATTATTTTGATGATGTTTTCTAAGGTATGTTATTTACAGGTCATCTCACCATTTTTCGCAATAATTTTTTTTCTAAAATGATTCAGACCGTGAAGTTGATAGGCCATTGAGGAAACATATTCAAGTATCTGTGGTAAAAATTTCAGCTTGTGGGTTGTTGTATTTTTGGATTTACACTCTGTGGAAAATAGGGTTTGTAGCTAATGCTGAAACTAGTCTAAAACAAGTGTTTCAGGTAAAAACTTCATAACTTCTTCATAACAGATCCAAATTCAGTAAGACCAAATGTGTTGGTTAGAGTACAATCTGTAGTATTCTGTGTCACATTTCCAATTCCATTCAACAAATATTCCATGCGGGGCACGCTCTACAAGGTCTCTCTCTAGAATAAGCCAAAATTCAACAAGGTATGTCATTATTGCTATAACTCATTTTCTGAGAGGTTCCAAATAGTGACATCTTGAGGAATTGCATAAAACAAACTGAAGAACATTGTGTACTATTTTCAGATCTTTATTTATTACAAGTACATTATTATGATTATTTCAAGTTAGGGTTGTTGACTAATCCCAAACTAGTCATGTGAGACTAAAGAAAAGTTTGATGAAAATGTTAGTCTCTTGTTGTGAAAGTTAATGAATGTTTGCAAGTATGTGATCATATACACCAGGTCTATTATAGAGTTACAAATCATATTTGGATGATGAAATTGATGAGGGCTTTTGGTTAAGGTACATGTTGGGTACATGGTTGAGACAAATAGTTGATAAGTTGGCACATACATGAGGTGTATAGTTGATGATGTTGGTACATATTGATGAGTCATAGTTGATGAGTAGTTGACACATGATTGGTACATACTTGGTACATGGTTGAAAGCACTTTTTTATGGTACATGTTGATTATAGGTTGTTTGGTACAGGTTGGTGCATGGTTGATGCACTTGTTTATGGTACAAGTTGAGGTACAGGTTGATGCATGGTTCATGTTTATTGGTATAAGTTTACAACGGTATATCTCATAGTGATAGTGTGACAGTGATTCCATCATTCTACTTCTACTTCAGGGTGGTTGGACGGGGCAAGGATAGGTCGTTGTATCCACCTTCCGATTGTAGCCGGAGAACATAGGGGGTTGTAGCCTCCTTCTGGTTGTAGTAAGATAATAAGAGAGTTGGAGCTTCCCTTAGGTTGTAGCCTGAGAAACAAGGGGGTTGGAGCCTCCTTTCCAGTTGCAGCTGGAAAACAAAGGAAGTTGGTGCTTCCAATGAATGTAATTCTTCAAAACATAAGAAAAAAAATTATGTGGCTTTCTCCCGCTTTGGGTTTCCACATAAAACACTGGTGTACTGTGTATGTGTATGATTGTTCATTTGTTCATTGCTTATTTACTCTACAGTTTTTGGATTGTAATGCTACATTAATATAACACTTGGATTATATGGTTAAAAATGATTAAATTTCTCTATTACTGATTCACCCCCCCTCTCAGTAATCCAACAAAAACATGGTAAAGTTTTATCCTCTTGGAATGATTTTATTGTTGCAATTAAAGACAATTTTATCCATTAACATACACGCGGAAAGATATTATGGATTGACAAAACTTTAGGCAAGCTAAAGGGCAAGATGTGCAAAGTTTCACTCAAGAATTTAGGAGAAGAGCCTTGGTTTTGGGTGTAGATTTGTCTTCACAAGATACTTTGCTCAAATACATTGGAGGTTTGCAGATCTACTTGAGGCATACAATACTTATGTTTAACCCTTCAAATCTAGATGAAGTATGTGTGGAGGCTACTCATTTAGAGGCAAGAGGAAGGAATGAACCTCAAGAGGGCAACAAGAAGTCTTTTAATGGAGACAAGGGAAATAAGAAGTTTGAAGGAAATGGAAAGAAAAATGCTTCAATAAAGAAAGAGAGAGAGAAAATATCTTGTAAACATTGTTCAAAGGATGGCCATGATGAAGACCATTGTTGGAAACTTCATCCTGAAAAGAGACACAAAAAGTTCAACAACAAAGAGAAACCAAACATTGTTGCAAATGTACAACAAGATTTAGGATCTGATTCGGAAGATGAAACAAAAATCAAAACCATGGGTTTACAAGGTAAGAATTCTATTACAAGCACTAGTTCTTCAAATTCTGCCATCAATGAAACTCAACATGAAAAAGATAGGATAGATCTTTTCCACATAAGGGTAATTTCAAAACATACCAAGATAGATACTATTTTTGATACAAGATCACAAGCAAACCTTATTTCTGAAGACATTGTCAAGAAACTAGATTTGGAAACTACTCCTCATCCTAAACCATACCCTTTAGGTTGTATATATGACAATGCCAAATTGCATGTGACAAGGTGTAAACTCAGATTTGTCGTCACTGCAAATTATATAGATGAGGTAGAGCTTGATGTTATTCCATTGGATATTTGTGGTATTGTATTTGGAAGCCCATACTTATATGATAGGAGAGCCATTTTCCATCGTCATGAGAACAAGTATCATTTGTTTAAAAATGAAGTTCGAGTACATTGTTAGAGCACACACAAAGAAGATGAATTTGTCACTTACAAAAGCTGGACAAATGAAGAGACTAGTCAATGCTAGTAAGAACCTTGTACTTTTGATGACTAAACCCAAAGACAATGATGAAGAACAAGTTCTCAAAGGATGCGATACAAAGTTACAATCTGATTTGCATGAGGCTGTTATTGAAAACGTTGAGATGTTTCAGGGACCAAGGGGATTGCCTCCTACAAGGGGTATCCAACATGAGATTCTATTGCAACAATGAGGTCTTCTTTCAAACCTTGACATGTGCATGATGTCAGTCAGGGAGAATGTTGAAAACAGAAAACAAGCCCATGAGTTGCTTGACAAAAGGGTCATCAAACCAAGCACTTCGCCATGCAAGTCACCAATTGGTTTGGTACCAGAGAAAGATTGTATATGGCGAATGTGGGTAGATTTCAGAGCCTTGAACAAGACTACATATATGATTGTTGAATGAGACATATGGAAGAAAGCTTTGAGATCAAAGCAAGCTCCATTGTATGCCTTGACAAGTTATGTTTTCCACTTGGTAATAAGGTATAAATAATGACTTTTATTATAAAGTTGTTGATATGCTTACTAGGCCTATTGTTAGTGCTTTAGTTATTTTTAAGCATAATCCTATCATGCATAAGAGCTATTTGGAACAATATGCTTTAGATGTTGATGGAAAGAATGTTTATGCAACTTTATGTCGTGCTAACCAAGTTGAGGAATTGCATTCCTATGTGCATGGTAAACTTTTGTATCGTGGCAAGCTATGTTTCTCACAGGGTGAAAGAGTCAACAAGATAAGGGAAGCACATTCTTCTCTTGTTGCTGGCCATTTTGGTATGGGCAAGACAATGGCTAGATTGCAAAGCAAGCATCCTAAGTTTTGGGATGAGCATCTACATTACTTTCAGCATGCTTATAACCAGGCCAAGAAGTTCATTGAACCAGTTTAGTTTATGCAACAAACCGTTCAAGAACAATGGAGAAAGAGCCAAGCCAGGTACACAACAAGGCATGCCAAGTTTCGTATTGGTGTCAAAGGCACCAATCCAAGCAAGGCTGGATGGATTGAGATTGTAAATGTGGGGGAACTATACCCTCATCTTCAGATAGACTAAAGGTAGTCTTCTGGAGGTCCAAAATCTTCCCAATGGGGAGTGTGATCCAGGGGATCAAATTGTGCTAAAAAATCAAAGTGCTCAGAATCTCTTCAAATTAGACATGTGCGTAGGCGTCTCGTTATGAACCCAATGCAACTTGAACGGGATCAAACAAATGTCGTATGAGCAAGATATTGCGTTCTGTTCATTTTAAGAAACATGCAAATTTTTTGTTGATTGTATAGTCCGTACAATGCTGATGTGGCAGCTGACTGTACAGGTCGTACAATGACATGGCAGGTGAGTTGGAATGTTGACTCAACAGGTGTTGGCAGACATGGGTGAATGATGTTTTGACACGTGTCCTCATCTTGACCAATGTAATGGTGCCACGTGGCACCCCTCTAGTGGTTGGCATTGGGAAAAATTTTATGTGACTCCACAGGAGTCGAACCCGTGACCTCCGGGCATGGGGGAAGAATTTTGACAGGGTCAGGCTACCAACCCACCCATGATAGTTCTTAACATGCATAGTCTAAATGTATTATTTGAATTTCGTTCAAAGTAATTTCGACAGATAAAAGGCCCCAGCCCCTGGCAGAAACACTATGCCACATAACCATAACACATGTCCATTCGCTTTACGTTTGGCATGCGGATTTTTATGGAGTTTAAGTGCCGACGCTTTCACATAAGACCTTTCCATTTAACCCTGCACTTATATGTTGGTGCGAGAACTCCAACCTTTAGCCCTCGACACTTAACTACACAGTTTTGCATAGGACCACTAATGACAGTTGGCGGGCAACCTGCCAGGCACCCGCCACTTGTCAACACATCTTTTACTCATGCAAACAGGCTGAGAAAGGCGTTGGGACATGACCACATGCTCCCCATGCGACCAACACCTCCACCCAAGGGGGCGCTAATCTCGTTAATTGTTCGATAGTTTGCCTAGTTTTGCGAGATGCGTGCGTGTGCTGGGTTTTAGGCACAGTAACGTTGCGGGAGGTAGGTTGGTCATTCACAGGTGCATTTTGGCGAGCAGGTACAACAAGTTTGAAGGGGAAAACTTCTAGGAGGTGTAACTTCTTCAATTTTTGGCCAAACCAGGTGCCAAAAAAGCCTAGTTAGGGGCTTTTGGACGTTCTGAAGCCATTGAAGCCATCCATTTTGTATTCTGAGCACTGAAAGAGCATTTTTTAAGCATAATGAAAATTATCCAAGGGAATTTGGACCAGGAGATGTAGCCCAAGAGAGGGGTGAACTCCTTTATCATTTGTTGTGTTATGTGTTCATTATTAATGGTTTTTATTTGTCTGATATGCAACTCATGTTTAAGTAAAACTCACTAAATTCATGTGTTAGTAACTTGATCCAATTACCCAAACACATGTCTTTTTACACTTAAAATTTAAAGAGACAAGTCTTCTTCATTTTTGAGATCTATTGGAAACATATTCATTCCATTTTCAGATCAATACATGGCTTTGTGGATGCAGACTGGGATGGAGATATGGATCATAGAAGATCCACAAGGGGGTATATGTTTAAACTGTTTGGAGGAGCAATCAATGGGATGAGAAAAATACAATCTGTAGTGGAACTTTCAACTACAAAAGTTGAATACATGGCAACCACTCATGCAAGCAAGGAAGCAATATGGTTATAAATATTGTTTTCAGGTATTGGGTTGGTACAGAAAGTTGCAAGGATAGATTGTGACAGTCCGAGTGCAATTTTTTTGGTGAAGAACTCGGCTTATCATTCAAAGAAAAAGAATATTGATGTTCAATGTCACTTTGTGAGAGACATGGTTGAAGAAAAGAAAGTGTTGTTGATGAAGGTGGACACCTTGAAGAATGTTGCAGATTCATTAACAAAATCTGAGCACTGAGAAGTTCTCTCGGTGCAGAGGATCCATGGGTATTGATGCCCTAGATTGTTGATTATGTAACCTTGTAAATGTTATAATATATAGGATTGTGCTCGTTTAACCATTGACGATACCCTCGTCACCCAACCACAGGCCTTAAGCCACCCTCCGAGCACCTTGACCTTGACCGAGAAGAGAATTATGGCTGCAATCAATAGCCAAGAGAGACTAAATTCACCAAGAAAAAGAATAGAAACTAAACTGAATAGATGATCCCACCCAAAAGCTAGCGCACCACTTTCCGAGCTCTCCCAGAAAACCTGCGCACCAAACCGCTGCTACCTGCAATTGCCTGCGCATATATTGCTCTCACTGCAACTGCTGAGATGACAAATAATGAAACTGGTGCCCTGTATTTATAGTGGACTGGCCAGTCTAACTGGGGCCGACCTGGACAGTCTAACTGGGCCGACTTCTCCTTCTGGGCATCAATAAATTCAATATAAATATATTTCTTCAACCGACAACTTGTCTATGGTTTCCTTCAATTCTTTGCTTCCTTCCAGAGGATTCTAGTCTCGTCATAGGTCATAATAGAGGTTCATACCTCCCGAAGCTACCATCATATTAACACTCCCTCCTAGCTAGGGAGGTATGGTCTTGAGCACAACAGACCATTCACTGGTAGCACCACGAGCACCTGTCATTATTATCCGACTGGATAATCTCCTATGACAACTGGTACAATATCCATTTATAGAACATAC
>SNQJ01S0230615.1:0-10121 GCA_010110895.2 Picea sitchensis | reverse complement strand
CCAAGCTCCACTTTGTACGATGTCTTTCTCTCATTTAGATCTGAGAGTCTAGCTTGATCTCCCGTCATGTGCCTGGAAGATCCAATGTCGATTATCCACATATCGTCTTCAATTGTCCCGGTAAGTGCTGAGTAATGTAAGAGACTGATTGTTTCACACATGTTTTCGGTTGACTGATAACTGGTCATGCCTCGATCCAAAACTTCAACTGCGTCTTTTCTCTCTTCTGAGAAAGTCAATAGGTGCCCTGAGTTAGGGTGCATATGGATATCTTCTCCTTGAGCAAGATGCTCCATCACAAGGTGTCAGATTTGAGAATTAGGGTTTCTGCAACTACTACTGCTAGTAACCCTAGCGACAATTCCTCAATGAGCTCAATACCTAGCGGTTATGTTTCCTTCCAACGTTTTAGGCTGACTGAAGGGTGTGTGGGCCCATAACCTTTTAGAATATAGAGGATTGTGCTCGTTTAACCATTGACGATACCCTCATCACCCAACCACAGGCCTTAAGCCACCCTCCGATCACCTTGACCTTGACCGAGAAGAGATTTCTGGATGAACAGATGATCCCACCTAGAAGCTAGCGCACCACTTTCCCAGCTCTCCCAGAAAACCTGCGCACCAAACTGTTGTTGCCTGCGCAGAGATTGCTCTCATTGCAACTGCTGAGATGACAAATAATGAAACTGGCACCCTGTATTTATAGTGGACTGGCCAATCTAACTGGGTCTACTTCTCCTTCTGGGCATCAATAAATTCAATATAAATATATTTGTTCAACCGACAACTTGTCTAGGGTTTCCTTCAATTCTTTGCTTCCTTCCGGAGGATTCTAGTCTCGTCATAGGTCATAATAGAGGTTCATACCTCCCGAAGCTACCATAATATTAACAGTAACCCCCTGTATGCAAAGAATCAACAAGTGGGAGAATGTTGGGTATGTGTTAAATTTGTTTTTCTTGATAAGCGTGTCACAGTTTTGCCTCATTTTTTGTGTCGCCTCGATTTTCATGTCCATTGTTGGGCAGTTTTTCGGCACAAGGTTTTTGCCGATGGTTTTCTATTTTCGATTAAGGAATTATGGTTGTTGACTAATCCAAATAACTGGGTTAGTGTTTTAGATGCCACTGGCTCCTATATGTATATTGTGTTGTAAACAATGAATGAATATAGAATATCATGGTTTTCCTAGTTTGGGTTTCGAGAGGAAAAAACTTTGTGTAATGTGTGTATTTTCCATTGTATATTTTATGTTCTTTTATTGAAAACCTGTTTGAAGTAAAAAAATTTACAATGTTAAAATATACAGAAATATCATAACCATTTTATTGCATGTTTAGTAATTATAAGACTCATAATCATAACAAATGTTTTGGATATTATATCCATAAGAAATATCTGCAATAACTAGGAAGTAGTCCCTTTTAGGAAGAAGATTTGCAATGCTTTCACAATCACCTAGCATTACTTAATATTGCATAGTGTAGACCCCATTTGAAATGTAGTTGTCTCATGTATCATCAAGTTGAATATTTTTAGGATGTTGCCTTGCTTGTCTTTCCAACTTGGTTTTTTGAATATGGCTTTTAAAGGTCTTTAGTACTGTATTTTATTTCGTCTTCAATATCTTTTATGAAAAACACACACACACACACACACACACACACACACACACATCTTTTTGAATGCAACAAAAAATATCTCAAGACTATTGTAGAGTTTGAGTTTAGAGGGTGGTGTCTAACAATATCCCAAGTCTCTTCATTCAACAACTCAACAATGTAACCATTTAATCATTTTCTCTTGTATTTTCATATAAAACTTGTGAGTAGAAAAATAAAATAATTAATATAACAATGATATCAAAAAAATAATTAATATGTGAAATCAAAAATAGAAATATTATATAAACTTAACATCCATCCAAAATAATCAAGAAACTCACTTCTCAAACTCATTAGCCATGTTTTCTAATGATGTTTCTCCTGACCTTGCATGTGATAATGTGGTCGTGATAATTGTTTCATCCTTCACTCACATTGATCTCCAATGTGTTACACATATCTCTTCATGCATATTCTTTAATTTAGCCTCCCATTTTACCATTTCTTGCTACAAAGGTTTTACACCTATTAACCCTTTTATTTTTTATGCCAACATTCTCCCATAAATTAAACATCTCATCAATCAAATCCTAATAAAATCCCAATCAAATCCCATGTATATACAGACTTAATTGTCAATTGAAAATAAGAATCCAAAGCTTTGATTGTATGACATCCTTTCCCTTTTTGTTTCGCACTTTTCTCATCAATTGAAAGCCTATTCCATACAACATTGCTTTCAAAAATATTCATCAACATTTGATTTTCTCCTACTACATGCTTCTTTAAATTCATTATGGATATGTTTGACACTCTAAATGAATGTCATGGACATCCTATATCCACTATCTATGATACGATCCCACAATAATGACTTTACTTTTTGTTAAACCAACATAAACAACACATTTAATTGTTTCAAAGATAGGTTTATTGTGATGATTTTACATTAATTCTATTGTTTTTTTTTTGACGTAAACGGGTATGTATTATATTAAAGCGGTGGCAAAGCCATAGATTCAGTTACAAAAATGCCCAAAGTGGCTTTGGGCCTACTATCCTGATTACAATCTACCATGAAACTAGATCTATTGACTGACTTAGCTCCCTTTTGCTTAATATACTGCTTATTTAAAGCCTTGGCTGAGACAAATGCCAGAGAGCTTGGAGAGCTTGCTTACATTACAAATGACACAAAGGATTACTTCTCTTCTTCCTGGTTCCAATTGCTGTTCAGTTGGGCCATCTTGGCCTCCAGCTGTTCCATTCTTTCATCAAATTCTTGCTGAGGGTTCTTCAGCTCTTTGTGAAGCTTGTCCAATTCCTCTGCAAACCCAATTTTAGTCAGGGTGATGTCCGACTCAAGCTGCTCTAGCCTGCGTCCTGCTTCCACATCCAAGTTTTCCAGAAAATCTAATTGATGCTGAAGCATCTGTTGCAGATTTGCAAGAGTTTTGTCCATCTCCTTCAACCGCTCTTCTGTGCTCATTGTGCGTTTGGATGAAGACGCCATCCCCCTACAAGCTCTCACCTCGCACACCTGTCTTTGCTTACTCTGAATCCTTGCTCTCTCTGAGTTCCTAATTGCTCTGCAGAATTTCTCTTTGGCTTGAATGAGAGGGGGTCGTCCTCCCTTTATTTCTTTTTCGCTCATTTCCATCATTGCCTGAGTGAGCTGGACAAGACCGCGCGGATTTTGTGACTGCCTCAGATCTTGGCCACCATTCCTCTTGGTACTTAGTCGAGCCTGCCTTCCAATCAAACCCACTGTCCTTGTTTGCTTGTTCGATTCGCCAAGATCCTTTGTCCATGCGCGATCCAGCATGTGGATGAGTGACCGAGTCCTACGTGGGTTCATGGGATCTCCACTCGTTCCCTTATGCCATTTACTGACAGCGTCCCTGCCTCCAATAAGATGCCTTGGTTGGCTTCTTTGTTAGCACTTCTATTTTGATCCCTTAGCATGTGATAAAAATGACAAGAGTTCAAATTTCTTAAAATGAGCCAAATTTTGTCAAGGAGGTTGTTTAGTTTGATACTTTGAGTTTTGGATTTCTTGACCATGGCCTGTATGATGATTCTGGAATCACCTATTACTGTCAAGTCCGGGATTTTGAGCTTTACTGCCAATTGCAATCCTTGCCAGAGAGCCAATGCCTCAGCCATGTTGTTGGTTTCTATACCGAGCCCAAGAGCATAGTGCGTCACTTTGTCTTGGTTGGGATCTTCAATTGTGCCCCCTCCTCCAGCCAGCCCTGGGTTCCCTTTCGAGGCCCCATCAAATTGGAGGATAGGTGTTTTGATATTACTTTTCCAGTTGGCAAATTCCTTTGCGCTTGCCCTGATCTCCCAGCTTTCTTTGTTTGGATGACTTCGATGTTGGCTTTCTAATCCTGGGATGTTGAATTGAGTTGTCCAACTCCTCTGATCTTCATCCAGATGATGTAGCTTTACTGTGGAGCTGAGATGTGCAGCTAATTCCCCCAACATTGCTCGAATTTTAGTGACAGTTCTGACTTCGCTTAATTGGCTGTCTTTAAAAATTCTATGATTTCTTTCTAACCAGAGACTCCATAGGACGAGCTTTGGTAGCAATCCCCATATCAAGAGAGTTTGGTTCCTTTTCTTGTCGGCAAAGGGGAACAAGGATTCCCATTGGAGGAGTAGGCTGATTACATCAGTGGGGAGGTTGGTGGCTGGCTGGGAGTCTATCACCTTCATCCAGACTTCCTTTGAGTAATTGCAATTTAGGAGAAGGTGGTCAGTTGTTTCTTCCTCTTGGAGGCAGAGAGGGCACCTAAAGGGTCCCTCCCAGCCCCTTCTTTTGAGATTCTCCCCCGTTGGGATGCTCTTATGAGCCAAGGTCCAGATGAATAGGTCAACTTTTGGAAGGGAGCGATAATTCCAGACTGCCTTCCAAAGGGCTGGATTTGGCAATGCAGTGGGAACAGAGCTGAAAAGGTGGTATCCCTCTGCTGTGGTGTAAGCCTGAGCATTTCTGCCCCATCCTCGTTCGTCTTTGCCTGCCTTTTTTAGCGGAGCTTTCCCTTGCAGACACTTCTTGAGAGCATCCCATTCCCTGTCTAAAATGGCTGGTCTGTTTGGGACTGCCCATCCTTGCCAAAGATGAGGCCTTTCTGCTCCCCAAACTGAAATGTCTGAGAGAGTTGAGATGGTTTGACTGTCCATCCATCTTTTGAGATCTTGCAAGCCTTGGTGCTGATCTAGCGGAGGGTCGCCCATTATAGAGTCTGTCCAAATTTTTACTTTCTTGCCACTTTTCAGAATCCAGGTTAAATGGGGGGTGAAGAGAGGGATCGCTTTTTTGCAGAGCGCAAAGATGGGAGAGCTTTTCCCCTCCTTGCAAGGGAGTTCTAAGCTTCGATCCCTAGATCCTCAGAAGTATTTCCTCCATATGGCTCGTTTACTCCAAGTGGCTTTGCCGGTTACCATTTTCCAAAGAAGCTTTGCCCCTAAGGCCAGATTTTGAATCCTTGTGTTTTTAAGGTTGAGACCTCCTTCCATATAGGATTTTGTGGATTTTTCCCATTTAACTAGATGCAGCTTCTTCTTATCCTGCTTTCCTCCTTCCCATAGGAATCGTCTCTGAAAAGCTTCAAGTTTTTGAATGACTGTGGCTGGTGCTAGTAGCAGCGAGCATTGATAGATTGGGAGGCTAGCTACTACAGCTTTTATCAGCACTGTCTTCCCTGCTAAGTTCAGGCAGTTGACCCCCCAAGAAGAGAACTTGTTCTTAAGTTTTTCTGCTAGGTGGCTCCAATGGGAAGCTCTTGGGGCAGACTTAAAAATTGGAACTCCTAAATATTTAAAGGCATCCCAATTTGTTTGCCCTTCCATTCCAAGAACTCGAGTGATTCTCAGCATTTCATTTGGGGTGATGTTCCAGCCATAAATGTTGCTTTTGGCCAGATTTATTTCGCTGCCAGAGGCTTTTGCATAGGCGTCCAACTCTTCCTTAATTTTTTTTGCAATGATGGGGCTTGCTCCCCCCAACAACAGTGTGTCGTCCGCAAATTGAGCATGGTTGATGTCTTTCACCCCGTGTGTTATTCGTAGACCAATTAGATCTTTATTTATTTGGGCGTTTTCCAATTGGTAGCTGAGAGCTGAGGCTTGTAGGGCGTAGAGCAGAGGCGACAGAGGGAAGCCTTGACTTAGACCCCTGGAGGCTTTAAAGAAGGCAGTTACCTTCCCGTTCACCAGGGGGGCTATCCATGGAGAGCCAATGCAGGCTTTAATCCAGCTTGTGAAATGCAAGTCAAATCCAAATATCCTCATAACTTCAAATAAAAATTCATGTCTGACTCTATCAAAAGCGTTAGCGAGATCCAGTTTGATGACCATACCTTTTTTTTTTCTTAGCACGCTGGAGTGGATCGCTTCTTGTACCAGGATGATGTTATCGGCGATATGCCTCTCCTGGACAAAGCCTCCTTGATTTTCAGGAACGATAAGAGGAAGCGCTTCCTTGAGGCGGTTAGCTATTACTTTGGCCAGTATTTTATAGCTTGTGTTACATAGTGAGATTGGTCTGAATCTATTGAATGAAATCGCTCCTTTTTCTTTCAGAATGAGTGCCAGAAAGGAAGAGTTGGTGCTTCCTCCCAGCTTGCTGGCCTTCTGGGACTTCTAGATCATTTTGGTTAGGTCCTTTTTGATGGTTTCCCAACATTGCTGATAAAACCTGGCAGTGAACCCATCTGGTCCCGGTGCTTTGTCTGGATTCATCTAGTCAATGGCCTCCTTTATTTCTTGCTGCGTTACCTCCATGATCAGCTTGTTGTTGATGTCTGCAGTTATTAGCTTTGGAATCAGCGTGAGGGGGTATCCTTGCTGGTTTAGATCCACGTCCTTTGGGGCTGTGTATAATTTCTCAAAGGTTTCATACGTTGCATGTTTAATGCCATCAGGATCCGCAATTATTTTGTCCTGGACCTGCACTTCCATCACTGCCTTGTATTGTTTTCTTGATTCTGCTTGCTTGTGGAAGTAGGTTGTGTTTCGATCCCCTTCTTTCAGCCATAAACTTCTCGATTTCTGCCTCCAATAATTTTCCTCCAACCTGCAGGCTTGGTGCCATTGCCTTTGAAGGCTGTCCTCATGATTCAAAGTTTCCGGAGTGATCTCATGTTGTTCCATTGCCAGCTGATGTGTCTCAAGTTGGCTTTGGGCTGCTAGGCGCACTGCTTCTGGACTCGGCTGGCTTTTGGCCCACGACTTCAGAGCAAATTTCAGCCTTTTTATTTTTTCCTCCCATACATAGGATGCTGAACCTTGGACTGTGGTGGCCCACACTTTTGTAACCAACTCTGTGAATCCTTTATCATTGATCCAATTTGGGCTAAATCTGAAGGGAATGGGCCCTTTGACTTGGTCTTTTTTGATTTCTAATCGAATTGGTTTATGGTCAGAAACGCTATGGGCCAGAATTTATGCTTTTGCTTCAAGCCCTAGCAGCAGGAAGGAGCTTTGTACGAGGAACCTGTCTAACCTGGCAGCGATGTGTCCAGGGCCAGTTCTCCTATTTGTCCACGTGTAACGACCTCTGGCAGGTTTTATATCGAGAAGGTCCCATGCAGAGGCTAAGTCCTCTACCCATTCTCTGGCCGGATCTCTCACTATCGAGCCCCCCCTTTTCTCGTCTTGGGTCAGCGTTACATTGAGGTCTCCTCCGAGAATAATATTGGAGAGATTATTTTGCTGAAGATAGGCCTGCAGAGAATCCCAACAATGTTTTTTTTCCCCTAAGAGCTGTGGGGCATAAATGTTAAAGATGCTTACCTGACATCCCGTGTTTTTGTGGAGGACTCTGGTGTGAATCCAATGCATGCAAATATTGGAGCTGAGCATGTCTATTTTGGAGGCGTCCCACAATGTGCAGAGCCCTCCTGAGGCACCCCTGGCATTTCCGACGACTCTGTGACTTCCTTTCCAAACATTCGACAAGATTTTGAGCGCATCTTGTTGGCTCATTTTGGTCTCCTGGAGCAGTAGGATACTTGCTTTCGAGGATTTGAGGATATCTTTTAACGCTTCTTCCTTCTTTTTGCTGCCCATTCCCCTACAGTTCCAGGAGGAAATGATCATCATGTACCTTGGGGAGGGGAGGCCTCCTTGGGAGGCTTTGGCCTACTTCTGCGTGTTATGGACAGTGAACACCGTTTTAATAGTGGGTTGTGACCCATTGAGCACAGCGTTGTAGGCTTCCTGGTTCCTTTCCTCATTTTTTGATTTCCTTCCCCTTCCTTTTTTCTTTGGGGTGGTCCAAACCTCATTTGTGTCCTCTGAATCGCTGCCTATCGAGATCTCCCCTTCCTCTGTGTTCTGATTGTCGTCCTGCTTCTGGGGAGATTTGCTTTGCGTCCTGTCCTCTTCTGCTGGCGTATTCCCTTTATCCTCCAGGTTCTGGTCTTCCTTCCCTTCCTCATGGATTTCTGTATTTGGATCTTGTGCTCTTTCCTCCGTATCTTGGCCTAAGATTCTAAAGCTGTTCTCCTTTCCTTGGGTCTCCGTGGGTTTGGGGTTCTGTTGTTTTGTCTGCTCACGTCTTTGGCCTCTTGCTCTTGATCTCCCTTTCCGTGCTTGCTGCCATCCTTCATCCCCGTCTTTTTTTGTGGTGGGGGGTACTTTTGGGCAGTTTCTTTGGAAATGGCCATATTCGTGGCATCCTCTGCACTTGAATGGAAGTTGTTCGTAGTCCAGCTTTTGGATGTGTTGCCAGGTTCCGACCTTCAGCTTTATTGCCTCTGGTAGGCCTACCTCCAGATCTACCTCTACACAGATTCATGCACAAGAATACTGGTCTCTAGGTTCTGCTCGGTCGATGTAGCGCCCAAGTCCATTGCCTATTGCCTGAAGTGAAGTGGAGTTCCAACAGTGGATCGACAAGTTGGGGAGTCTTAACCAGACCGGGACGTCCTTGGGGATTTCTGAGGCAGGGTCAAAATTCGGGGTCCATCTATTTAAATATAGACCTTGTGTGCCCATGAAGTATGGGCTATTTCTGAAGATCAGGTCTCTGTCTTCCTGGGAGATAAATTCGAATATGAAGTACCCTCGTCCGACCGCGTAGCAGGTCACACTGTTTGTTAGCAACGGTCTCCAGTTTCGCTAAATCCAGTTTTCTGTGGATCTGGTTGAGGGCCATAGTCCCATAAACTGGCCGATGAGTCCTCGTTCAGAAAGAGAGAGGGCGACTTTCATTGGGTATTCAGGAGGGAGCTCAATCTCTGGAATGTCCTTCAGTTTCTTGACGAAGCTTGGAGCTTCTGAGACGGTTGACTTTTTGCTGCATGCTTCTACCAGGCGTCTGAAGGAGGAGGCAGGGGAAGGAGGGGGCGGCGGCTCCCCTCCCTGGCCTGCCATGGCGGCTTACTCAACCCTAACGAACCAGAGCTCATGCGCGCGGTTCTTAGGAGCTAAATCGTGCAAAAGATGAGTTACAAAGTTACTGTTAACAAAGTTACATTAATTCTATTGTTGCTTGTGTAGAATGATTATTCCAAATAACATAATAGCAATATTCAAAACATTTTAATCAATCAAATGCATTCTTTCTAGGAACCTCCCTCCTGTTGTAACCCTTGAGATGTTTCTAGCTAGGAAACTATGCCAAGGCATCCATTTTATTTTGATTGATTTTGATTATGTTTATCTGTCCTAAAATGGAGTGCTTTGAGGATTTTACCTTAGGTTTTTAATTACCAATATTTCATGCTTAAATATTAGAACTTAAGGGCATAAATTCAATGTTTAGACAATTTAAATTTTGAATGAGTGAAAAAAAAGAATTTAAGGAAACAAATTTTGAAGTAAAACAAAATGAATGAAAGAAAAATTTGAGGAAACAAAATTTGAAGTAAAAAAATGTATCTTTCTTGATAAATATTATTTTACTATTCAAATAGAAGAAATTATGACAGAAGATAAATTTGAACTAAGAATATAAAATGAACAGAAAGGAACAATTCATTTCTATTCACAAGACATAATGAATTAGGCACAACTTTAGTCAATACTTACAGTATCTCTGAGAAAATCTATGGCCTTAATGATTCCTTTGTAGTCGTAATAGTAGTGGTCGTACTGATCCAGATTTATGAACAAAACGAAATGAAACCACAAATTTATAATACTAACACATAGACACAATGAACAATAACATAGAATACAATAAAACTTGGATTCTATTAAATAAGAAATATGTTGAAAACTGTAAAATGCAGATTGAAAACAAACTTGCTAGAATGGTGGCAACTTATCTCTAAGAAGAGATGTGACAACTACTCTCATTTGAAAGAATATCAATACAATGAGGCTGTTGGTCCCCGGTTTTGACCATGATCTTTGCCTATATTACATACTACAAACCTCCATTCATATGCCAGTACCACCCTTTTGACCTCATTTTGACATACTTAACATCCCTCTACCATGCAAAAGGGGTCACCTAAGGTATCTTTGCATTTCAAGCTATTTTTATGCACTTTAATGC
>SNQJ01S0230614.1:17729-28378 GCA_010110895.2 Picea sitchensis | reverse complement strand
TTATTGTTGAGATTTATCATATTATCATTATTATTTTTATTTTTTTAATTTTATTTTTTATATTTTTTTATATTATATATGTGACATCCCCCCGTCCCCCATTTCCCAAAAATCCCTAAAATTTGGGGGTACTTCCACACATCCCCCTTGTGCATCTCCCCGCACCCGCGTCCTCCCGTCCTGGAGTCTTGGTGGAACATTGGGTATAACTGAATCAAGTAATTGTATCAAAGGAACTTAAGGGAAACTTGGACACATGTAGACAATTTCTCAAACAATCATCCTAAATATTAAGGCATAAGTATCCACCATCAGATAAGCAAAGCATTCTCTTTCTCTCATAACCAACTAGGCAATCAGAATGAAAAGAATAAAAGAAATAAAAGGGAATATTTAAGACCGGTTCTACTAGGAAAGCATTATTGTCTTTTTAGGAAGACGAAGCCAGAAGGAATAAGAAAATGGGAACAATGAAGGTATACAAACTGACAATGAGCATCAGCTATGAGCAATTTTGAAACGTAAAGAAATATGGAAAGGCAAGCAGGATGGCAAAAGAATTTGATCATCAGAAAGCATGTAAGTTTATTTCATCAGTTGCTACATTCAAATTAAAATGAATCCTCTCTCAGGTTTTGCACATAGAGACAAGGGTATGCACAATTTAGATGAAGCTAGTAGGAAAATCCATGGCTTAAGATGATGGAAATAGGTTAGATTTTAGGAAGTGCAGTTTTGTAAGACTTATTGAAGCTTAAGGAAAGAAAAGTACCCATTCCCCTCTTATTGAAGGATCGCAATCTTTAGTATAGGCATGGTCGAAAAGTACCCAATCCCCTTGCTGTTCCACACAAAAAAAAAACACAATGATAAAAAAAAACCGAATTGGGCTTTTTATCCCGCGGCCTGGGAGACTTTGGCAAGTTTTTCCAAGTTTTTGAAAAAAATCGGCTCGCTGAAAAAATCGCGATTTCCCCGATTTTTTCCAATTACTCGGCGATTTTTTCTACTAGGCCTTAAACAATAATGAGATGAAGGTAGAAGTTAATTATTTAATACAGTTGATCTGAAATGATATATAGCAAACCTAAATAACGTAGATCAGTAGACAAAACCCACTCTAAAGGTGTGAGACAAATCAATAAAATAGTGCAAAAGAGCAGTGAAAAGCCCTCACCAATTTCTCGGATCAAATCTTTGCTATTTCTCTTGGTAATGTTGCTACTCCTAACTTATACTTTGTTGTCCTGATTTTCAGATCTGCAAAATTTGTAAACAAAGCACAAAACAAGAACAACAAAATGGCCTTTTGGAGGCCTCCCACAAGTGCTAAGCACCTTAGATCACTAGATTTGTGGGCTAAGAAGCTAAGGCGGCAAGGAAATGATGATTTCTTATGCCCAAAGCTTCAGATCTACAACATGGTGGAACTCACTTTTATCCTATTTTGAGGGGGGGCGGTTTCCCATGAGGTTTTCCCTCTTTCCTCGTTTTTTCATTTGATGCATTGTAAAATGGGTACCTAACATGGCCTTGTAGCCGGGACCCATTATTCATTACACGCTAGTAGTGTTCTGGGGGGGTGTTGGAAATATCACACACTTTTACACTCACCTAGTAATTCTTTTTCCTAATTTTTAGGGATTTTTGATCACCGAGAAGGTCTTTTAGTTTTTTGGAGATTTCCTAAATAGTAAGACGCATTGTCACTTTAGTTAGGACTTCAGTTCAGCCACAGTTGATCTGAGTTGATGAGTGGAAGACCACTCATGCATCCATTTCCTAGATTTTAGGGCATGAGGGCGCACTTCCTTTGCATGAATGCACTATTCTTGGTCTCCACACTTATCACTTAGTTAAATTGTTTCCTCTTAAACAATTAATTGAGACTAGCTAGCAGTTGACTCTCGTTACAATGAGTTAGTGTCCAGATCTCCTTTAAATCACTCCTGTGGCGCATGGCGCATGTACACCATGAGATTGGCGCATGCAGTCACTAAGATTGGTGCATTGCTTCTCTTGGACTACTTATATGTGTGTGTATTACTCATTATTTATGTTATGTTAAGTTAATACAATCCATTCTTTCTCTCAAGCTTATCTCTCTCTTTTTTTCTCTCGCAAGCTTTACGTGATTTTTCTACTAGCTAGATTCTTTGTGACAAGTTTCCACAAAACTTCACATAGGCATGGAAGTTCTTCCTCATTTTCTAATTTGTCGACTCCATTTTTAATATCTTGATTCTCTAGATTTTCATCTTTTAACTTTTTTATTTGTTCAAACAACCTCTGGTTAGGGTTCCTTAGGCATATAAACTTTCTACGTCTTTTTCTAATAATTTATTCTTGAAACCTTGATTCTCCTATTCTAACTTATAATTCAACTGCTTCGTATCTTTTGACTTCTTAATTTGTGCAAGTAGTTTCTGGTTATGATCTTTTAGGCGAGCAATCTCTTTTTTTTTTTCTAATAATTCATCACCAAATATATTCTTGAGATCTTTGTATTTTTCTTCTTGTTTCACTAATTTGTCTTCTAATTTTTTATTTGTAATGCATATTGTTGTGTTTGCATGTCCCCTTGATATTCTCTTACAGAATATAGTCTTTGACAATAGTGACAAAATCCTCTTGGAACTTCAAAGATCATTGCACTTTTGACATCCCTTCCATAATAGGGGAATTTCCTCTTAATGATAGAATCATTTGTGGAATTTATGGTTTCGTTTTTTTTATTTGATAATTAGTTGGTATACTGGTGCAAGGAACCCTTGTCACCATATTACCTTTTTCTTTATCGAATAAATAAAATAATCCTTTAACACCATATTATCTTTTTCTATATCGAATAAATAAAATAATCCTTTAATAAAAGCTATGAATTAGATTCCTTTCACTTTTTATTGCTTCTTTTTAAGAATGTTATAAGGTACTAATATTATTGTCTTTCTTTGACTTTTTTTTAATAATACTTGATAACTTTCTTTTTCTTATAGAACCTTTGAATACCCTTCCACTTTATACATTTATTTATTCTTTTTATTTATTATTTTTTTATTATTATTTCATCCAAAGACCATCAACTATGCCTAGGCTTATTAAGGAAACTTTTTTTTCTTGCGTTAAATGATATTTTTTTTCAATCACTTATATAAAGTGATTTTTTTCCCTTTTTTTTTTTCCACGAGAAAAAATGCTCTTTATATTCAAAAGGATATAAAAGTTTACATGTGACGACTTCTCATACAGCAGCGAATCAAGGAGAAACCACAAAATACTTGGTTCAAAACCATCAAGGCCCGACAATCAAGGCAAATATCCGTCAAAGATCGGATTTCTGCTAAGAAGGAATCAAATCAAAGTTTTATCTTGTAGGTAGGTCCTTCGTTACCATCCTCCCAAAAAGAAAAGCAAATTTGGCTCGGAGGGAGGAGCAACGCGTTTTTCGAGAGGGAGTCTGCCTCGTTGTTTTCCTCTCGGAAAATGTGCTGAAAGGTAAGCTTTCTGAAAAGAAGAGTAGCATCTTTGGTCCTTTCTTTCCAGCAATTAAGGGCTGCCACTCGGAAGTCGGCCAGTCCGTTCAGCCAATCAATAATGATCTTGGAGTCACCAAGGAGCAACAATACATCAGTGTGGCGACTCGCCAGAACTAGAGAAGTCCAAGCACCTATGAGCTCAGCCTTTGTGTTAGAACCCTGTCTGCAGTTCAAGGTCCAGTGAATACAGGTATGGGGATTTAAAACAATTTTCCCCCCAGCTCCACAAAGCGTGCCCCCTTGTTGTGAGGCCCCGTCGAACCAGGCCACCGCCCTATCAAAAGGAATGTGAAATGGACGCCGATCTGTTGGGTTAACCTGTAATGGCTTGGTAAGTTTGTTTGCCTCTGCCAAAATGAGAGAAGAAACGTATTGGATAGACGGCTTCTTATCATTAAAAATTGCAGCGTTTCTGGATAGCCAAACATGCCAGCACGGGTGAATTGGAAGCATTGAAAGAGTGTTGTTATTATGGATCCAGTTTTGGAAGCAGGTTTGTACATTGTTACCACTCCAATGTGTATAAATCTTTAGAGCAGATGTGATAGATGTCCAAAGAGCTCGGGTGAAAGAGCAGAGAACAAAAACATGCTGCGATGATTCAATGTCACAAGCACACAGCGAGCAGCGGTTCGGGCCCTCCCAGCCGCGCGCTTGCAATTTGTCCCAGAACAATAGTTTATTCTCCAGCATGAGCCAAGCGAACAATTTGTGTTTTAAAGGGAAAATGTCCCTCCAAATTCTATGTCTGCAGTTTGAAATTAAAGGATCCCAGGTAATGGCGGCCAGCGCTTGATATACATTCTTTGCAGTCAACAGGCCTGACCGATCTTCCCCGGTTCAGATTAGGGAGTCTGCCTTTGGATTCAAATACACGCCAGAAGCTGTGAGAAGTTGAGAGAAGTTATCCCATTCGGCCCTGTGCTCCGAATCTAACTGAAAATCCAAACCGCTCAGCCAGGAGACGCCAAGTGGGCCTGCAATGGACGGGCTGTAGAAATGATGTAAATAAATAAGATTCTTGTCTTGTAGATGAGCACGTAGCGGAGGAGAGAGAATCGCGTTCCTGCCTAAATCCAGTATGCAGTCGCTACCAACTTCGATCAAACGTCCATCTCCGGGATTCCACGAGAGCCACTTTAATATGATCGGAAGTGTGGCAGAAAAGTTTTTCCAAGACTAAGAACCTGTTAAAGGATGTACCTCCGCGAATCTGATCCATATATGGACCGGAAGATGGTGTAGATACTTAGCTTTGATTACGGTACTCCAAAGTCCTGGTTTTGTTAATAATATCTAGAAGGTGTTAGTCGAAAGCGCCTTTTGAAAGAGAGGCAGGTTTTTGAGGCCCCAGCCTCCCATCGACTTTGGCTTAGAGAGATCCTCCCATTTGCTGAGATGAAAGCTTCTGTTCTTCTTACAGCCAGACCAAAGAAATGAAAAGGTGAGTTGACGGAGCGACTTCAAAACGGAGGCTAGGATGTGTGCTAGAGCCATCCAATAGACTGGTAGGCTTTCCAGCACCGCTTTGATCAGAATATATCTTCCCCCCATAGAGAGAAATCTGTGCTTCCAGTTGAGAATTCTGCCTTCGAATTTGTCAACAAGCCAAGCCCAATCTTTAAATGTGTATCTGGAGGATTTTAAGAAAAATCCTAAGTAGGTAAAGCCCTCCTCAAGCTCGAGGAAACCAATTCCAAATAGCTCACTTAAATCGAGTTTTAATGAATCCTGCGCCTTTGAATGCATGAAGATGGATTTAGTAGCATTGATTTGTAAACCAAATACATCACAAAATGAAGAGAGTAACGAATGTATGATGGACCATTCGGCATAATTAGCAGATGTCAAGATCAAAACGTCATCAGCAAAAAGGATATGAAGAATATGAGTCAGCCCAGCCACTTTAACTCCTTTCAAGAGTCCCTCCGCTTGTTTGATCTTTAGTAAGATGTTGAGACCTTCCAGGATCAAAATGAAAAGAAGGGGGGAGAGTGAGCAGCCCTGTCGGAGCCCTCTCTCACAATGAAAGGCCTTTGTAGCTTCGCCATTGATTAAAATAGCTAGGGTTGCCGAGGAGATACAGCCCATAATCCAATTTGTAGTAGTAGTGCCAAAACCGCTCTAGATAAGGATGAGGTGCAGAAAGTTCCAATTTATGCAATCAAATGCCTTTTTAAGATCCAGCTTTAGGAGAATGGCTTGTAGATTTTTTGTCTTAATGTTGTGGATGCATTCTTGTGCAATGCCAACAGCATCAAGAATCTGTCTTCCTTTGAGGAAGCCAAGTTGTTCTTCGGATAGCGCCCGAGAGAGAAAAGGTCAGAGTCTAACAGCAATGAGTTTAGAGATAATTTTATAACAAAGATTGCAGAGCGAAATGGGGCGGAAATCATTGAAATGCCTGGGAAAATTTGTTTTTGGAATCAGAACCACAAAAGTTTTGTTCAGTTGTGAGTTTACAATCCCTCTTGTTCTCGAGTCTTCAATGACGTCTAGAATGTCCTGTCCCATTAGTTCGAAAAAGTGTAGAAAGAGTTCGACCGACCAGGCGTCGGGTCCAGGGCTTTTTTTCCTTTTTAAAACTTTTGATTACCTCATATAGTTCCTCCTTTGTACAGGGGGAATGTAACAAATTTGCTTCCTCGGGAGAAATCAATCTTGGAAATAAACTAGTTGTTGTTGTCCGCGCTGCAAGTGAAGGAGCTGGAGGGGCTTGGAAAAATTATTTATAGTGTGTGTAAGCCGCCGACTTGATCGTTGCCTGGGAGTGGTGTAGAGTTCCAGTTTCATCTTCGATTTCCCAGATTTGCTTTTTGGATCTATGGGAGCAGGCAACTCTATGAAAGTAGGTTGTATTTTTGTCACCTCCAGCCAACCACAACATCCTGCTATTTATACGCCATCTCTCCTCATCATCACGAAGAAGTTTGTTACGGGCGTCCTCAAGACATCGAATCCTGTGTTCTAACTCCTCGCTGCTAGGCATCTGAAGCTTTTGTTTTAGGAGAAATTCCAGCTCAAGTTCAATGCTGATATGCTCGGCTTGATCTCTGTCCTTTTTATCTTTTAGCCATTGAATCGAGAGTGATTTTAAGGAATTGAGTTTTTTGAACAAATTCCCTTGTGCGTCTCCAGGAATGACATGAGAGCGGTCTGTCCAAACTGAAGAAACAAGATTAATGAAGGAAGGTTCCTTCAACCACAGCGAATTAAATTTGAAGGGATGGCCCTTACCGCCCCGACCTTCCCCTAAATGGAGGCAGATCGGCGTATGGTCAGACAGGAAGGGAAGTTGAACCCATGCACGACTACTGTAAGTAGGAAGGAGAAGACTCTCAGCAGCGAGAAAGCGATCTAGCCATTTGGAAATATTAGCTGACCCTTGTCTTCCGTTCCGCCAGGTCGGCAGAAGCTCTGGTGGTTTGATATCAATCAGAGCATTTTTGTAAAAAATCTGTTGGAAAAAACTTGAAAGAGGGTCAGTCGATGCCGAGTCACCCCAAATTTCAAGAGAGTTGGTAGTTAAATTAAGATCACCGGCGAGAATGAGGTTCTCTGCCGCCAGTAGACACAGATCGTCTAGCCGCTGCCAGAAGTCTTTGCTTCCAGTGCAAGGGCCATAAACGTTGAGCAGGTTGATAGGACGATTTAGTTCAAGGCTAGTTCCGGAAAGTAAGATTCCCCCAGGGCTGAGCATCGGGGAGAGATTGAAAAAAGCAGGATCCCAAGTGACCAGAAGTCCTCCCGAAGTTCCCACAGAACTTGCCGCACAGGACAGCCAGCTCGGGCGAAGGGTATGCATGAAATCTCTAGCCACTGAAGCAGCAACAAGAGTTTCTTGTAAGAAGATGATAGAAGGTTGTGTCTGATCGATGATTCTTCTCATGGAGGCTTGTTTCAGAGGTCCTCTGACCCCTCTGATGTTGAGGGATAGCAAGATCATGATTTCCCTCTTGCAAGGGCTTTAATGCCTCTAAGCGCCCCTTGAGTTGGAACAGGAATGGAAGAAACCGCTGATGTCGAGCCCGTCAATGTCTTCTTTCCACGAGTACTCACATTCATGGAGAATCGCGTCGGGCAGCGGACTAACCTAGATGGCCTCGATTTTATGTATGAGTCACGACTCGTGACCTTTGATGTACGGACGGGTACGAATTTGTCGTACGTCACGGCTCGTTGACAACGTACAGATGCACAGGAATGTACCGGCGGCCGCTGTATGTACAACACAGCAGTATGGACAAAAAAAGTGATGATGGTAGCAGGTCTGGAATTTGACGTCCCACGGGACGTTTGTTTTGTTTTTAGACGTATTTGACATGTGGATACAAAATCCACACATCTACACTTACCGGCATCAAAAATATGAACCCATCAAATTGACATTCCACTCATAGTGTACCAGTCAGAAATTCCAGGTACTTAATTTACTATAGATATAGTGTGTAACGACGTCGATGTCACCGAGAAGTTACATTCCAGACCCTCACCAATACTTTCCCCGAGAGGAGATTTACAGCATTGGTGTGTAACCTACCTAAGCTGGGCAGTGACATGGGTTGGACAGCGGTTTGTTGGAGTAAATATAACAAGAAACGAAATTTAATTAGTCCCACACTCCCAGTCCGCATACAGTGTTAATGGTTAATTGAATATCCAGCTAGATCACATCTGACCCATATATTGGAGAAAAGTATGGGTCCATCCTTCCTTAGCACACAGGCGGATGCGTTTTCTTGCCCCCCGCTTTCTTAGTGAGCTTGGCGTGGAAGGCTTAGTCAGGTATATAATTCAGGAACTTAGGTATTTTCGTAAAATTTGACACTCATGAATCTGTGTACAATGTAAAATGACGGGTATGAAAAATGAATGACCATCATCAAATTTCCACTTGACAGACAAGAAAAATTTGAAATTCCAGGCCTAGATGGTAGAGAATAACGGCGCTGAGTACAACGGCAGTTGTACGCTGGGTGAAGTACTGTAGCTGTCCTTTATGGTTAATCTGATTACAACAGGCCTATAGATCTGTCAGCTTGGTCCTTGTGTTCCACGTTACCTTCCACAATAATGACAAACATAGTATATGCAGAGCTATGGCTCCAGACCTGTGCTTTGCCCCTTCTTTAATATATTTTAGCAAAGGGTTCCTGGGGTAACTAGGGCCAACGGCGTTTTGCGTTTGCAACAGCGATGTCTCTATTCAGATTCTATTTCTTTTTTACTGTTTCCAATGTTTAAGGGCCGAAAGATATTCAGATTCTTCTGATTTTCTTCGCAACAGAGTAGTTTTTTTTCGATCGGAATTTATTTTGAAGATGGCCAAAGGCCAGTTTGTGGTCAAGGACCTCGGGTTCAGAGGAACTCTGAAAAAATAGGGCTGGGTGGCCAAAGGCCAAATCAGACTTGGTTTAGTAGAAGTGTGGCCAAACAGTTACTATAGGCAGCTACTGCAGAAAATACACTTTCTCAATCCAAATTCCTAAATCATGCATACTATTGCCACCACCCAGTAGGGTATCCACCATTGTATATAATGGCTGTGCAGCACTTGTAAGAGGTGATTCCAATTACCCTGCTCATTTCATACATAATTCACAGAACCTGAGCTATTTCTAAGTTCTAACAACCACTTAAAATTTTAATTTCAATTGAAACAGAATATATAGGCAGGCATTGGGAAAAATACACTATTTTTCAATCTCACTACCAAATTCATGCAGGCTATTGCTTCTCGCCAGCAGGGCTTCCTCCACTTAACAGAACAATGTGAGATCTTAACAGTTACCTTGTAACCAAAATCAGAAATGCTGGATAGAAATGTACATAAGATTAGAAATTAAACGAAAAGAATTTTTCTTAATGTCCTCTACTGACCAAACGAAGTCAATGGGAGTGAATACAACAGTTAGGAAGGATTAAATTTGTGAACAAGAATATACAGTCTTACCCTTTTCTCTTCTTCAAGAAGTTCTTGAATTGGCCTGTAGGCTGCAGCGATGCATAGGTTCTACAAGAATACAAAATTTAGTAAGCTTAAGAAACTATATTCAAGAAATAGATGGTGAAAATTTTTTAAACTGAAAACAGAAGCTACTTCATGCATACCTTCAAGTCACTACCAGAATAACCTTCTGTTGCATGAGCTAATTCATTGAAATCAAAACCATCCACCACCTTCTCCTGAGCAAGAATAACCCGCAGAATTTTTGCCCGGTTCTCAGCATCTGGTAAATCTACATATATCCTAAAAGAAAAACAACAATTTATGTTGAGTTACAAATAAAGGTCTGATAAATTCCTTTATCTCAGAGATAGATATTGTACATAAAACAAACCAAACAACAAAAAATCATATTCCTAGTAGTCTCTGTCTAACAGACCTTCTAGGTAAGCGACGGATAACTGCATCATCAAGATCAAATGGTCGGTTGGTAGCACCCAGTATAAGTATTCTTTGACTTTCTTTAGACCGGAGACCATCCCAAGCTGCCATAAACTCGTTGCGCATTCTTCTCGTCGCTTCATGTTCAAAAGCACCACCACGAGCCCCAAGAATACTGTCTACCTACAAAATAGATAGTGTAACTGCAATAAGCTTCTAGAAATCATTGACCACTAAGTAATTTAAACCCCATACGCTCTGCATCAAATAAAGAATTATATGGGAAATACCTAGAAATCTCTGACGACCAGCGATTCCAGATGAACACATAAAATTATATTAAAGAAGCCCTTTTTGCAAAATATACCATACAATAAATCTAAATATGTTGCAACTCACTTTAAATGCTGCATAATTTAAAACATAAGTAGAAGTAGGCTAACTAAGCATATCAAGCCTGAGAGAACTGAAATGCAGCCAACAGAATACAAGCAACTAGCTCACCTCATCGATGAATATGATAACTGGAGCTAGCCTGCTTGCAAATGAAAAAAGGGCCTTTGTCAGCTTTTCAGCATCTCCAAACCACTGCATCAAAATAAATACACTTCTAGATCAATAACCAGCTCAATCACACACACATACTACAATTGTAACATAAGAAAATGGAATGTTGAATTGGAGAAAAGAAATGTATGACAAAATTTATACTACTATAGAAACCA
>SNQJ01S0230614.1:3064-14298 GCA_010110895.2 Picea sitchensis | reverse complement strand
TGGATCGGGCTTCAAGGGACCTGGTTATGAGGATATTAGGGGGAATCTGTTAAAAAATGAAGTTGAAAGAGTAAAGGAATACCTCACAGAGTTCAAGGAGTCATGGTTTAAAACAGGGTGCACAATCATGTCTGATGGATGGATTGATCAGCGATCCCGCACCATTCTGAACTTCCTTATTGCTTGTCCTAAAGGAACTATGTTCCTTAAATCAATGGATGCATTTGATCAAGTGAAAGATGTAAATTTACTATTTCGTCTTTTGGATGAAGTAGTTGAGGAGGTGGGGGTGCAAAATGTTGTACAGGTTATGACAGATAATGCCGCAAATTATGTTGCAGCTGGAAAGATGTTAGAGGAGAAGAATCATACCATTTGGTGGACTCCTTGTGCAGCCCATTGTTTGGACCTCGTGCTTGAAGATATTGGGAAAATTGAATGGGTGAAAAAAACAGTGGAACAAGGTAAAAGCATAACAAGGTACATTTACAACCACTCATGGGTTTTGAACCTTATGAGAAAAAACACTGATGGAAGAGAGCTTGTCAGGTCAACTATCACACGTTTTGCAACGAATTTTCTTATGTTGCAATCCATGATTGAACAAAAAGCCAACCTGAGGAAGATGTTCTCTTGTAATGAGTGGAATGCATCTCAATGGAGCAAGAAGGCCGAAGGCAAAGAAATTGTTGAAAAAGTGTATGAGAAAGCGTTTTGGAAAAGGGCAGAGGAGATAGTGCTATTTAGTGCGGCTCTTGTGAAAGTCTGCAAGGATCTTGCGAAGCCACACTGCATCGCATATTGCCACACATAATGCAATGTACTCTGCTTCTGCGGTACTCAAAGCCACAGAAGTTTGTTTCCTGCTGCACCAGAAAACCATGGCAAATCCCAAAGTAAAACAACAAACAGATGTGCTCTTCCGGTCCACTACACTCCCTGCCTAATTTACATCGGCATATCCCTGCAATCTCATGTCTACACCGAAGGCATATCTCAGGCCATAACCAACTGTATCTCGTAAATATCTCAACACATGCTTCGCTGCTATCCAATGTGTCGGTCTCGACTAACTCATAAACTGACTGAGTACACTCACTGCATAGCATATATCAGGTCTGGTGTTAACCAGATACATCAATGATCAATCTTGCCTGAATCAAAAGAAGCCTCGTTCATTTTCTTCAAATTCATCACCATCGGTGTAGGCATGGATCTGCAGTCTATCATCCCGAATTTCTTCAATATCTCCACTGTATATTTTACTTGACTCAGGAAAATCTCATCAGTCCTCTGCCACACTTCTAGTCCCAAGAAGTAGTGCATCATACCAAGGTCCTTCATCTCGAATTTAGAAGCCAATGCATGCTTGCATACAATAATAAGGCTTTCTGAATCGGTGAGGAATAAGTCATCAACATATAGGACCAAAATCAGGCACTTGTCACCAACAATGTTGTAATATAGGTTTGGATCAGCAACACTCTTGTTGAAGCCTAAACTCATCAAGTATCCATCAATCTTTTCATACCATGCTCGAAGTGTCTACTTGAGTCCATATAGGGCTTTCTTCAACCTGCAGGCATGAGACTCCTCATGTATCACGACTCCATCTGGTTGCTCGATGTAAACTTCTTCCTCAATCTCACCATTGAGAAAGGTTGTCTTCACATCCATCTAATGTAGTCTCCAACCCATGGATGTTGCAAAGGCAATAATCGTACGGATGGAAGTGTATCGGGCAACAGGAGCAAAAGTCTTCTCATAATCTATTCCCTCCACCTGAGAGAATCGTCTAGCCACATATCTCGCTTTATACTTCTCGACACTTCCATTAGTTGCATGTTTGATCTTTTAGATCCACTTGGAAGTCACTATAGACTTCCCTTCCGGCCTCGGAACAATATCCCACACATCATTCTTCATGATGGACTGATACTCTTCGGTCATGGCATCTTGCCAAACCTGTTGACCTGTTCCTTTTCCATGACAAGAAAGCTCGGTATCAATGATGTGGCTCATAGCTGAAACATAGCTCGAAAATCTCTATGGTCTCTTGCTCTCTCGAAATGTACCACGAGGAGTTGCATGTCCCTCTGCCTCATGTAGAGTCTGCCGAGCCCATGCAGGCCTCTTTTGGGCCTACTGCAATGTCTCTGGAAACATCAACTAGATCAACTGGATCTATAACTGTCTCCCTCTGAACTGCTAAAGGGGGAGAAGGTAATGTCTCTTACTTCTTCTCACTGTCAATCTCCATCTAAGATTCTTTGGATCTTCGAAAGGCTATCTCTTCCTCAAAGGTGACATCTCTGCTAACCTCGATGTCTCTGACCAGGGATGTAGATCGAGTATGCCTTCAAAGATTCACTGTACCCCACAAATGTACCATTTTTGCCTGAAGGGTCTAGCTTGGTCCTCTTCTCCTTGGGTACATGAAAGTATACCAGACAGCCAAATATCCTAAAGTGTCCAACCTCAGGCTTCACTACGGTGAAGGCTTCTTCAGGACTCATATTCTTCAGAATCTTATGAGGACTCTTGTTATGAACGTACACTACTGTCATGGATGCCTCTGCCCACAAATTCATAGGTTGATTATGATCGTGTATCATCGCTTTGGTTGCCTCAACAATCGATCTGTTCTTCCTCTCTGCAACCCCATTCTGGTGAGGATTATAAGGAACGGTGTACTCCTTCTTGATCCCTGCCTCCATACAAAACTAACGGAAATCCTTGGAGGTGTACTCTCCTCCATTATCTGATCTCAGCACCTTGATCCTCCTCCCTGTCAGGTTCTCAACCTGAGCTTTAAACTCTTGAAATCTCGCAAGGACTCCATCCTTGGTCTTCAAGAAGTAAATCCACATCTTCCGAGAGTGATCATTGATGAAGAGCACATAGTACATGTTATCCCCTAGCCTAGGGATAATTAAGAAGATTATGTCTCGAGGCCCACAGGTCCTACACATGGAGTACCGAGAGCCAGATCGACTTGAGCATGGCCCTGGAGGGCCCATCCTTTTCTTCTTCAATGCCTCCACTTTGTCAGCAGCAGCAGCATCCATCACATCGACGTGGTCCTGCAACAGAAAGGGGTCCTGCTCCATGAGGTAATGAATCCAGGTATCATGGTATGTGTCACTCTGATTCTCAAAACATTCGAACATATGCATTTAATTATTTTTGCTTCTAACGTGTGCTTGGACCTTATGCCTTTCCACTTGACCACACCTGGGGGGAATGACAGGTTTCCCTAGTAAGTTGGTACCATAGGGTTTGAGTTGCCACTGGGGGGATTCATGAAAGGTCATCGATCGTTTCCACCATACTTACCACTTTCCATCTTTTTCCTGCTCATCCATCCCATACACTGGTCTGGGCATTGGGTTGGCCAAATATCAAAGGGTTGTACCTTACCTTGTGGGAAGAAGGGGCTAAAGGCCCAGAGGGTAAAAGTAGTTGGCAAAAGATAAAAGCCAAAAGAATGAAACCTTGAGATGCTTCGCCCAGGGATTCCCGAGAAAGCAATAAAAGGCTTCTCAGCATGAAACAGAGGGACCTATAAAAATAATAAATCAAGACCCAATTAGAGGATAGGGGGTCTCATCACGAGCCTGCCTATTAGGTCCATGGGCATGTAGCAGTATGACACTACCATTCAACTAGTCACCACACCAGGGTAGTGGCTCTTGGTGGCATAGCCAAAAGAAAGGGGGTCTCATCACGAGCCACCCTTCTCATTTTCGTGAAATGCTTGTGGGTAACATTGCCACCACTGATCACCACACCAGGGCAGTGTCCCCCAATTAGTCTCTTGAAAGAAAAAGCAATAAAGAATAGAAGATAAAAGGCATGAATGGGCTTGGAAACATTTGCATCCATGACAAGGTGCAGCTCACCCTCTTCAAAGGCACCCACAGGTAAGCCATGCATTTCCCTGCTATCACTGCACCCATTGCCCAGACATCCCCTACCACCTCATCCACTCAAATGGCCTGGATTTGACTTCACCCGGGAACATCCCACATCCAATGAGCATTAGCCCAATAGGACGTCCTAACATCCCCTCCAAACTTGCCCTGTAAAATAGCATAACGTCTTTGAGCACTTGTCTGGGTAAAGGGGGTTTCATGCACATGTTTAAATAACTTGATGATTAGATGTGATTGACATTGTTATGATCCCTGTGACTTATGAGCCCATGGAGGGCGTATTTGTTGATGTTGCAAGGCTACACCCGATGAACGGGTACATATGGGAAGATGATTAGTTCGGACCTCCATAGGGCTGAAATCCCACCAGATGGATGCTAAGACCCCAACAAGGGGCAGAGACAGATCAGGGGATTGCACCAGAGAGAGAGGAGGAATTTCCACCAGGGACATCCTGGCAGGCCTAGATCTAAGGGGGTTGTGCCTTTTTCACCATGATATAGGCCTTGGAAGGCCCATTATGTCACCCAGCGTCTTGGATACTTTGGAAGCAGTTGTGTGCCAAGTGGCACGTGTGGAAGGATCCTGAGGCCCAAGGAGGCCTAACATTTTGCTCCAGGATGCCAATGTTACCCAAAAAGGGCCTAACGTCACCCTAAAAGAGCATGACTTCACCTTTACAACTTGTTTTAGGGTTTAATTATGACATTTAATGTAAAAATTGGATATTATGTGTAACAGGCCATGTCGGCCTTTTTGACCTAATTCTGGTCATTAGTATTGTATAAATAGGGGTTTAAACCCTTGTATTATTCAAGATCTTTCAGTCACACTTGTGAGGACTGAAATTTGCGCCCTACTTAGAGTGTTTCTTGGCTGAAATTTTAGGTGCACTTGTTGAGGAAGACTAAATTTGGAGTATTTTGGCAAGTTTCTTGGTGGATGTGTTCAACTAGGGATTTTCTTGATGATTCTTGGTGTATGTAAGTGATATTTTTGCAATTCTTCTTAATTGAATGGTTATAGTCTTATTTATCTTGCATTTACATTCAAGATTATGAAATTGTTTGATTAAACCCTAGGAAGACTAGCACATGTTATTGTCCTAGCTTTAAAAGCCTTCACCTACTAGATCCTGTCAAAAATCCATTCTTCTTGAAGCATGTGCTAAGGCCTTGCCTTTACAACACCTTAGTATCCATTCCTTCATCTTAGCCAATTTTTGCTTCATCATTGAGTTAAAGAGGGAGGAAATCTACTAAGGCCTAGGGTTACCTACACCTTAGTATCTAGTTTCCCCTTAGGGTTTAATACTTGGAGCCTTGGGTGACCAACACTCCAATCTATCAATCTCTCTTGTCTTTGACTCTCCTATTATCATTTTTCTTCAACATTTTATGCCACATCATTGACTCCATTTGCCCTACAAACACTAGTCTAAGTCCTCTTTTGAGTAATTGATCAAAACAACCATCAAAGCCTATTCTTTGAGCTTCCTACTAACCATTTCTAACCCTAGAATAGCCTAAGAACCTAACCTACTAACAATATTGCTGTTTTTACTAAAGTAAACTACAACCATTAATTGCAGCATTAAAAGCCTCTAAAAGCAATTGAAAAAGGTTGATTTATACATTGTCTTGTTTGCTTCTAACAAATGCTAGCATTATGATTTCAATGGTTGATGATTTTGAGTGATTTTGAAGCTACTTCAAGGCATTTAATGTGAAGTATTGCCTTATAAATATTGTTGTTATAATTTTATGTTTATCATTATCAGCCAATTGTTTTTATTGAGAAAGTCTATGGTTTTATGAAGTGCTAACCACCAAGTTTACTTGCAAATATATATAGTTTTTTGTTGCTTTGTTCCGATTAAGTACACTTTGACATATTATCATTTCATTTGTTATAAAATCGGGACTTTCTGATCAGTGGTGACTTGTGAGAGGAGATCTTTATTTAGCCATTTTGACTTTGCCTTCTCAAACCCCCAGGTCACCGGGGACGTCTCCCCTGGGCCTACCACCCTGAAGAGAAAGAGGATTCCTATTGAGGTGGCAGTGATAGGATACCCTCAAGTTACGCCAATTTGCTCTCCTTCTACCTTTCCTTTTATCAAAGTACAAATTGTGCGATAACAGTACAAATATTTGTTCAAGGAAGCAACAGTCATGGGTCCACAAACATCTGTATGTATCCTTGGAAGGCCTGTCACCATTTCCCTAGAGCGGGAAGGGCTCTATAATATAAATGAGCAAGTCTCCTATGCCATAGCTCGCTCAAGTTGATAGTATCATGTAACAACACCTGAACTGGTCGGACAATCAATCTGTACAAATTGTTTTCTCGAACACCAATCACCCGAGCAGAATCCATGTGTGAGTTCTTGTGCCATGCAAGAACTTTTCCTTCAGAGAAGGTAACCTTGTAGCTTTTATCCTCTAAGGCAGAAATAGAGACAAGATTCCTTTTCATCCCAGGTACATATAGTACCTCACTTAATTGGAGTGGTATGTCAGAATCTAGTTCGAAAGAAGTTCCAACTCCCTTCACAATATATCTGGCATTATCACCAAGTACAACATGCAAACGAGACTCTTTCTCTACAAGTTCTGTAAGATGTTCTATGTATCCAGTCATGTGTCTGGAAGCACCACTGTCAATTATCCAAATATCACTATCAGTAGAAACGGTACGTGAGAGTGTTGAAATGAAGAAGAATGCTTCATCTTTTATGTCTCCATCTCTCTGAGGTAGTTTTGAATCAACATCTGCAATGGATGCATGTTGTCTTCCTTTCTTCCTGGTAGGACAATTTCTCGCAATGTGTCCATACTTGTCACATCTGAAACATTGAATCCTTGAAATGTCTTTTCTATGTTCATGACCTGGAGCTACTGAAATTTTCTTGTCTTTGAATGCTTTGTCGAAACTTCTTCTATTTCTTCTGCCTCTCTTTGCACGAGAAGAAAGGGCTTGATTGTCATCATGATGGGAGTCTTGTGCACCTTTTGCTATAAGTCTGGTTTCCTCTTGAGTGCAGTATGCCCATAGACGATCAAACTGAGGTAAGTCTTCTCTTCCACTGATACTTTGAATGAATGGTTCCCAATGTCTTGGAAGGGCATTGAGAGTAATCATGACAAGCTCTCTGTCTATGATGGTTTCTTCAATGGCTCCGAACTGATCTCTGATCTCTGAAATCTTCATGAAGACGGTAGCAATGGTGTCATCTTTCGTCATCTTAAGATTTTGAAGTTGGTGTTTCAATGTGAGAGCTTTGTTTGTGTTGTTACTCTCAAACATCGTCTTTAGTGCATCATACATTTCATAAGTTGTCTTCAAGGTAGAGATGTGAGGTAGTAGATGATCTCTTACTGAATAGATGATTATCTTCCTTGTTTTGACATCGTCTGCCTTCCATTCAGCCTGTTATCCACCAATTTGCATAAGCTAGATTTCCTGAATAGCCGCCAGAGAATGAGCAATCAGTACTCATATTTACAGAATTCAGAGTTCAGTCGGTTTTGTAAAAGACCCGTTTTTTCCGCATTTCCACCATTGTAATAAATGTCCTAAGTATGAGATAATGTAAAAGGCTATTGGTCACCCAAGACCAGGAGTGAGCACATACTTCAGAGTGTTTTTTTCTACTTGTTAATTATTTTTTTTCTGCTTGCCTTAGTGAGCGATTAAATAATTTCTGAGTTTTTTCACTCATAAGACTTGCTCCAGAGCTGAAGTATGTGCTGGCAAGCAGGTTTTGGCATGGAAAATCCAATGTCTAGTGTCTAAATGTATATAAGCTCATACTAGGACATACTGATTGAGTCATTTGGAAATTGTGGCTAGGTTTGATAGGTTTTTTTTTTAAGTTTTCAGTAAATTAATTAAATTCCCGTAAAAATGGAATTTATTAATTCTGAGTTAATAAATGTAAAAAATATGGCATCAAACATTGTCAAATGTCATATTTATAGTCGTTTTCCAGTCCAGAGTATCATGTAAACCTCTATTTCCCATCTTTCGAGACTAAAAAGTGATTATTATCACTAAAAAAATAATTTTACTCGAAATTTACGAAAAAGGGGTAATTTAATTAATCTCCTAAATTTTAGGAGAACCGGGGAACATGATTGAGACATGTTTTTTCCATGTCCCTAGTTGACTAGAGGCTTGGGCGAGTTCATCCGAGGTAGGGTCGACTTGATTGGAGATAACATTGAGTTAAGGGGAGATCCCAATGAGGGAACTCGACCCCATTTCCTAGGTGGTGAATTCCTAAAGCTTGATGCATTTCCTAAAGGGCCCACGCATTCCTAACTACTCCTTCACTCGCACTCACTCCCACTCACACCTCCCATCACTAGCCTTCACTCCCCTTTCACTCCATATCATCTCCCCTTTACCTAACACCACTCCACATCCACTCCCCTTATCCCTAGCGCATCTACCCTTAGGCTAGTGCGCAACTCCCTCATCTCCACGCTTTACCAAAACCCTAAACCTAACCCTAGAGCATGCATGCTTTGGAATTGTCATCCCTCAAGCTATTTAAGAAAGGGTCGAACTCTCCTCAGGTTAGTTCAATCTTGGGAAAGCAAGCTAATGTAATATTGTTGTAATTATTTGGAATAAGAAAGACTTTGGAGCTATTTTGGTGTGGACTCAAATGTGTGGATGCTTTGACCTAAATGCAAATGTTCTCATGAGGTAACATGTATTTTTACATTTCAGTTTTGTGGTAAATTGTTAAAGCCTTGTAGGTATGCTATCATATAATAGGGTAAGAGTAATCTAGCTTGATTTATCTTACTGCTTCTTTGCTTCATAGACTTTTATACTGCATGCTTTATTTTCGGTTAAATTTAACATGTGTATGTGAATTGTGTTTTGTAGGGAAGATCTTTAACAATTTTGTGCAGCATTGAAGTGTGTAGTTACAGGTTCTTCAAGTTTGGAGGATCGACAGGTGGTGGTTTCCATCGTCATCGTCCAAAGGATTCTAAGATCAAGCTCCCTCTTCTTCATACCAAGAGAACCCCATAGCCTAAAAGTTCTAGGCTCAAGCAAAACTCAAAATTTCAATAAAACTCTTTCCCCTACCCTCTTTCTTTGGTTGCATGTTGTTTAGAATAGCTTTAAAGTTTATTTTCAACATCTAAAGGCTGCATGCATTTGTTTCCTAGATCCAATTACAATTTTATCAATTTTAAAGAATAGATCTAGGCAAGTTTTAAGCTTTTTCTTGATCTTTTCATCTAGAGTCTAGGTCAAAGATTGTGCTTGGTTTTAACTTATTTATCAATCTATTTAGAGGTCTTATGTTTGCTGTTTCAAACAGCAAACAGCAGCCACTAAAAGGGCCTAGGTTAGGCTGGTCTTAAGTGTCAAAAGTCCCAAAAAATATCATTTTTTGCATTAGAATATTTTTCAGAAAATTTGATAATTTTTTTTATTTTTGTTTGAACTTCTTTCTATCGTTTCTAACTTCATTTGTTTGTTATTTTGTTGCAGCAACAACAGGTTCAAGAGGAGATTCTGCCAATTTTGGGCAAAATCAAGGCTTCCGAGGCACCCTGGGGGGTTGTGACTTTGTCAAAACGAAGTTTCTTTTTTCTGTCTTTTCTTCTTGTATTCTTAACGATCCAATAATAAGGATCCCTCTTCTTCTAAAAAGAGCTAAAAGTTCAAAGAGAACATTAGTTCTCCATTGTAATAGTGGAATAAAAGCGGGCCCTTAGTGCCCAGTTTCTTCATCCCCTTAGGGGGATTTGTGTTGTGGGTTTGTTTTTGTCTTTTGAGGTGTGCATGCTTAAAATCTAGTAATCAGATACACAAGTCAAACGTATCAAACACACTACAACACTCTAATCTTTATGCATGTTAATCAAGTCTTAATTAATCATGCATGCTTAGCTAGCTCTACTTCAAACACCTTCTTTCTTTAATTTATCTTACAACAGTATTTAAATTTCAAGCAGAATCTTGTTAATCTTTCTCAAATACAAAGCAGGGTACATCATTTAATTGTTGCAATTTCTTTTCTTTCACTTTCAAGTGTTTGTGCAAGTGCTTCATTTACAAAGCAGGGTGTGTGATCTATCTATTTCATGCTTTTATCAAGTAATTGAACCTTGCTAGTTTAATAGGGCAATCTCTTAAGTTGTTAGTTCATTGGGAGGAAAAAGCCTAAAAGTGACCTACGAAGTAAGGCGGGCCCTCTCAGGACTTGGCTTCCCACCCATTTTGGACATCCAGCACTTTTAGTGAGTTTACTGATGAGACCATTGGGTTTCGGTAAATGCTCAGCAAGTCCAAGCAAAGAACAAGCTTCCTAAAGGGGCCAAACACTCTTCATTAGCTAATTACAAAATTTACCTCAATAAATTCTTCGATCATTACTGTCCATGACTCCTTTTAAGGCACTGGTTAAAAAGCACTATCAATTTACTTTATGTAAGCAATTATACTTATGCATGTTGTCTAATCTTCTTTTATGCTCTTGAATATTGCAGATGTTGTATCCTTTTGATGTATGAATGTTTCATGAGCAAGATATTCTTTATGATGATAAATGCTAAGTGGTGAATGATCTGATTTTATTTCAAGCAATAAACTCCTAGATTAAAGTGTTTTTCTTTCATAGTTTAGAAAAGCCTTAGATTTTTTTATAGGGACTAACCCCCTTGGCTTTGCTAGGAGTTGGCCTAGACGGAGGAATTGAGGATCAGGTGACAGCACCTTGACTCGAGACTTGCCCCAAAGGACACACCAAGTGGATTGAAGGTTTCTTCCACGATAACCCAGGTGTGTATTAGGACGGCAACACAGCCTTCTCTTCATCGTTTGTTGTTGTTGGTAGAGTCTTTTCTATCAATCTCAATATGTCATCCTATTCCAGAGTGATGTGTAATCTTGACTTCCAGGAGTTGAAGTTGCTTGTTCCATCAAGCCTATCTTCCACCAAGGTTTTGTTCCTCATGGCTTGCAGATTCTTCACAAACCCTAATGGCTAGGCTAGAAACCCTAGCGTTTTTTTTAAGAGGAGGTCTCTAGGGGTTTTTTGGACTTATGAATGCCAACAAGAAACCCTAGAGAGTCAGAGGAATCTCAACAAGCTGCAAAAATGCTCCAACAAGTTGCAAAAACTATAAAACCGAAATTCTGCAGAAACCCTAGGGTCGAAAATCAAAACTTCTTTGATTTTTTTATCTAAGAGTTGCAAGTGGTGTGTTGGACTAGGCCGTACCTACCTGTGCAAAATTTAGGCCCAACATTAAGGAAAAAGTGCTA
>SNQJ01S0230613.1:0-14264 GCA_010110895.2 Picea sitchensis | reverse complement strand
CTGATACGGGCTGTGATCAACGGTCCGGAACATTTCTTATCCAACGGTCACTGGATCTCTATCTTCCTTCCTGAGCTCTTACGTCTGAATCCCCAAGGGGTTTTATCCTTCATATCCTGCCATCTCCGCTGTTGCCATCAATGACAACAACCATCGACACACATTCGTTGCTTGTTCAATATTTGCCAACAGTCCTTGCCTGAATGGTCTACCTTGCTCCTTTATGCGTTTTAATAACCTTGAAATTTGATTGATGGCGAATTTCTTTACTCTGCATTTTATGATCGCCAGATAGGTTTATCTCTGTGTGCTACATATTGATGGATGAACCCGCACTATGTTGTATTACCTCCCTCGCAACTTAACTTTGTGATTGTTTATTGATGGCCACTTTTTTTCTCTCTCTGCAAATCTATCTCGGTACTGTAGTATTGATTAATTTTATCTTTAGCCATGCCCATTCGATTGATTGCCTACAAATTATTTTGGTTTGCATTTTTGTGTTGGAATCCCTGTCTGTCTACGTTTGGAGATTTGCGGTTGAAGTCCCTGCGTTTTATGACTGCGTTCCTGTACACATTATGGGTGTTTTTATGACTGTGTTCCTGTACACATTATGGGCATTTTTATGACTGCGTTCCTTTAACATTTATGGGAGGTGAAATTATATTATCATTGAAATATTATGAGCGTTTGACTGCGTATCTTTAACATTTTGGGAAATAACATTATACAGGACAACGTTTAATACTATCAACGAATTTATACTATCCAATGAAATATGGTATCAAATGAAATTACACTGTCAATGAATTTATGCCCGTCAGTGAGATTAGACTCTCAATAAATTTTTATAGGTCAATGAATGTATACAACGTTTTTTACTACGTTTATTTAACGTTCTGAACTTAAGGTCAGTGAACCTCTACAGGTCAGCAGTTCCATATATTGAATGGAGGGCAAAGTGAATTTACGCTCAAAGATTGATTATTACAGTCCGGATGCGTTTTAACCAGGTAGCCTTTAATGTTTTTTTTAACCTTGTGGCTATTAGCTTTGTTACCGGCTGGAGCAATTTGATGTGTAGTATCTGCTACTGATAAACATTCTCGCGAGCTACCTTAGTATTACAATGGTTATCATTGGGTGGTCTAGGTTTAGCGCTGCAATATCTTGACAACGAACTTAGTACTGTTGGGATAGCTTTACTTACCATCGGTTTCAAAGTTTTATTTTACATGACAACCCCTTTTATTATAATTGTACAGCGATATTCTAGATACAACGAACCTTAGATAGCGAAGCCAGTCCGATCGTATGACGTTTATGCCACCAAAAATGCACTCACCCTTTCGGCCATATCGAGATGCCTTGCTCGACTGCATAAAATAAACCTATCTCAGAAGATTTTGAAATTAATTCTATTACTCTTCTCTCATAACTTCACATCATCATAAAATATTTTTAGCTATCATATAGCTCTTTAGTTGTTGGACTAATGCATGACACACGTCATCAATCTTGACCACGATATGGATATTAAAGAAATCCTCCTGTCCAGTCCAAGTAACACTGACTGATTCTTGTCCCAGCAGTGAAAAGAATGCATGAAAACATCTCACTTCTTAAGCTGAAAGACATATAACTATTGAATATGGGTACAATTAATGATCTTTAATTATACAAACTAATGGACACTGTGCCCTTAATAGCAGTCAAGAATAGGTATTATGTGACAACGATTTCAGTAGATCCGTAACGCTAAATTAGCAAACAACAAGTGGAACGTTGGGCAGGCCAGGGAAACTTACCATTGCGTTTTCTGGGCAGCGAATGTTTGACCAGGCCCTTCTATTTTTGCAATTATAGAAACACTTTCCTTACTACATTTCAGACTTACTCCAGTTTTGGCATTTATGGTAATTTAGATGGTGATTGAAATTTATGATTCTATTATTGATTAATTTTGAATAGTCAAATCAGATTGTAAGGATGGACAATAGTAATTGCTAATTTGCTTGCCCTTAATGCCGTGTTGAGGTTTATTCATACAATCAATGTTAATAGTAGCCTTCCACTTATTTAGCTAAAGTTTGTTTAGTGTTATTATCTTTATTTTAATTTATCATCATAAATAAACTTAATCAACACAACTAATTATATGATGAAACCAATTTATTTGAATTTATATCATTCACATTATGCAAATTAACAAGATAATGAAACAAGATCAAAATATTTTAATATTAATTACAAACATATGAATAACTCAATTATTAATGTTGGAGAAAAATGTACACAATAATATTAGCATGTGCATAATGATTCATTAATTTATATGACACACTTAATACTTAATTTTGTATGAAACACTTAATATTTAACATGGTTGAAGAGTTATTTCAAAGTTATAAGAATGTAAGAAAATGGAAAAAAGTTCAAAAACAAAACTCACCATGAATTGGATAAAATCTTATTTTACCTATAGTATAGTATAGTGTAAATTATTTTTCATAAGCAGCTCGATGGATTCTTTTATTCCGAGGGTTTCCTCTTAGACAAGTTCTTATTAAATAGTTCATGTACTTATCTGATCACATTACATTTATGGATATAAGTGGATATGCTAGTTTGATGCTCTTAAGGTCAAGTTAGAAATGCCCATTAGATGACTAGCTGAAATTTAGACTTACTAAACTGGATATTTATTGATGATGGTTGGATTGTTGGCGAAATCGTTTTCGCTTGCGCTTCTGTTGAGGGGGTTGTGGTTATTGTAATTAATGACTGTCCTTTTCTTTTTGGCTTGGTCTGCTTGTGCCGGGGGGAATGTAGACACCTCCTTGTTCCTCAGAACAGTCGCCAGTCCTGAGACCTTAAATGGTCAAAATCGATGGGAAACTAGGCTTGAGCGTTTCTTATGTGTCCTGGAGGTCCTAACCATTGCAGGGTAGGATGGGAGGGTAGTCAGTCTTATTTTGTGGTCGGTTGATTGTCGTTCTTTTCTTCCGGATGCTTGATGTGCGTCTTAGTTTGTTATGTTGTGGTCACAGTTGCATGCATCATGTTCGTCGTTGTGTTGCGACGTAGAGTAGAATGTATTTACTACCCTTGTACACACGCGCACACACAAAATAAAAAATAAATAAAAAATCGCACTTGTTATAAGAGGTTGTTGTTGTACGAAACGGGAGGTCTGTCACAATTTCCTATTGTGGATACAGCTATAGAGTTTAAAATGAAGAACATTCCACCATCAACTTTGCCAAAATTTAATGGAATGGTAATTGAAGATCTCGATGCCTTTCTCTTTTAATTTGATATTCTATGTTGTAGCTATGATTATTCTAGTGATGCACAAAAACTTACATTATTTCCTGCCACCCTTAAAGGAAATGCTTTAAGATGGTTCATGGGTTTAGGAGAACATATTATTGCATATTGGGATGATATGCGTAATATATTTCTCAAGAAGTATCAACCATATTGTAAAGCTAAAAATATAAGAGAGGATATTTTTGAAATGACACAAAGGGATGATGAAATTTTAAAAGATTATCTAGAAATATTTTTGTACAATCTTCATAGATATAAGAATAGAAAATTAGATACAAATATTATTTGAACTATTTTCTTACGAGGAATTAAAGATAAATCTATTGATTTTCTTAATTTAATGGGATTTGGAGATGTATCTTGTTTTTCTTTTGAAATAATTTGTGGTCTGCCCAGGAATTATTCACGAAGCAAAGAAAAATCTAGTAACAGATCATGAGACATAATTTTTAGAATCACAAAATCGACAACATGGGGTGTAACTAGAGAAAAATTAGGGAATTTATTAGAAAATTTTAATACTGACATTCTTGGAATTCTTAGTTCATAGTTGGACACATTAAATATCAAAAGGAAACAAGAGGGAGATAATACATTTTTTTCAATTTTATGTTCTAGATGCAGGAAGAAGCATCCGACAAGTGATTGTCCCTTGAATAACATTGAAATTTATGTCATTTGTACATGAGAACATTCAACAGAACAATGTCCTTCCTTACCTAAAATCAAAGCAACTTATCAAGGAGATCATGAGACAGTAAATCCACTCTATTTGATAGCACCATAAAGACCTTTGCAGCCTCAGTCAACATGTATGGTTCAGAATTGATCTACATGGGGTAAAACCCTTAAAGGCCATGCAATTTCACGAAGTAACCAGAGAAGCACTTAAGTCCTTAATTAATGAAATAGAAATAGAAAACCAAATATTGAAAGAAAAAATAAAAGACTTGGAGAATGCCTTACTACTGAAGCCTTTGTTCATTGAGCCAATTGCTACCATCTAGCCTATCAATACTTTGGAATACATTCTAGAATATAGCTCCAGGATAAGGGGTGCTTCAAAACTATTGATGTCCATCAGACAATACATTGGAGAGAATATCATAAAAGAGTTTCCTTGATATTTGAGATATGGGAACTAGAGAGCCTATATGTTGATTATTGGTCGGGGAGCCGAAATTGTAAAATCAAGTTACACCTGTAGGGTGTTGTGCACTAAGGAAAATGAAAAAATAAGGGGGAGGGGATGTAACATCCCTAGTTCTAATCCCTAATAATTATAATGTAATCATAAATGTGAATTAGGCTAGTGAGTCAATGCATTGGAGCGAAGAGCCCGTATTGATCTAATGTGGTTTGGGGTCAAATTGCATTTTATGAACATTGAATAATTAATAAAATGAATAATAATTGGTTGTGATATGAAAGAGATGAATAATGATGGGGGGATATGATTCCACAAGAGAGAGGGATCCAAGGGGGAATTATTTATGGGTATTAATCCAACCCACATTCCTGAAATTATTATCTTTGTGTATAACCTTATATTTGTTGATTGAGTGTATGAGAGGAAAATCATTAAACTCGTGTATGAGGGTGGGTGTGAGTGGTCACATCCCATAGTTATTGGAGAGAATGGGTTGATCGTATGAGGGTGGGTGAGTGGTCACATCCCATAGTTATTGGAGAGAATGGGTTGAAGTAAAATCATCCTTGAGAAGAGACTCAAGCAAGAAAGGAAGAAAAGGGAATTGGTATGTAGAATAGGGACAATTTTTACATACTGTTTTTGGGAAGCAAAGGAAGAGCAGAGGGTTGGGAACAGGACAAGCCATAGTATACTCTTGAAGGCAACCATTGTTTGGTTGTGTTTCTTTATGCTAATTATAGGCATGTGTGCCGAAAAATCAGGCTGTAAGCCTGTGGTGCTTCCCATGGAGAAAATGACGCAGCCTCTCGAAGGTTGTTATGAAACAACTTAGAGTTCCTAGAGTTCCCAACTTAGTGATTCCTGGCCAATCGAATGCATTGGTGGCCCTGATAAACGAATGGCAATGTTCTCGAGGGATTATGAGCGAACAAGGCACATTCCTTGAGCTGTGTGTTGTGGGGGAAAGAGAGAACCTGAGGCTTGAATTGTTGTGAGACTAACTTGGGTCTGGGGGCTCCGGTGGGGAGTGGATGAGGGTCTGGACTTCCTTTTTGGATTCATAGAATTAGCTAGGGGGTGGCTTACTGATGAGAGAAAATGATTAGCAAATGCCCATGGCCCTGAGGTCTCGTCCTTCATTTGGTGTCAGCTAGTTAATTGTTAACATATAAGTGTTTATGCTATGTTCTTATGTTAATTCCATTTTGTAAATGGTTTTACATGAATGTTGTGTGTTTTTTTTTTTTTTTTTTTTTTTTTTTTTTTTTGTTTTTTATATGCATTTAGAACTATAGTATCAACCAAATGGTCAAATATGTGTGTGATCCGCGGTTGGTAAGCTACAAGAATTTGATTAGCGAAATATTAATAATTTAATGAGTTTTGCACGCCATTTGCTTAATTGAAGGCTAGTAACAACCCAAATTGATTAACTTTTATCCTAATTTTTAAATTTGAATTTAATTAATTATTAAAAATATAGAGTAAATGAGTCTTTTATTATTTTATTATTAAAAGTGGGTGAAGTAACTAATGGGGAGATAAGGTTGTTGAGAATTAATGGGGGATAAGGTTATTGGGGAATTAATGGGAGGATAAGGTTGTTGGGTGGATTGAGGGGGGAATGTGGGAGAGAGCAAGAGAGTGAGGAGGACTGGGAAGTGATGCCATTTTTATTTTGGTTTGAGAATTTCTAAAGGAGGATGAGGAGGAAATTGGAAGAATTGCTTTTTGGGAACTCTCACATGGCACTGTGTTAAGCCGGAATTTCGTTTAGCCGTGAAACCTAGCGATTCTTGGAGCCGTGGAGCTCTAAGAGGTTGTTCCCAATGGTTGGAAAGTTAATATTCATTTAAAGAAAAAGAACAGGATCAGATAGCTAAGGGACTAGATAAACCAACCTCGGCAGGTGGAGGTATGTATTATGTGTTGTTATCATTATCCCCGTTGTTGTTATCATTATTATGTTGTTATTATACCACCAGGTGTTGTTGTTGTTTATTCCCGGTTTATTCCAAGTATAAGAAGGTAATTAAAATAAATTCTAAACTAAAAATTTTAAAAAACTTTTATTTAGTTTGAGCTCATGAAAATAACTTCAGACTCTACATATGGTAATGTATTCCCGGCTTCAAATTGAAAAACCGGGCTTGACCCACCACAAAGAGGATTTTTATGCCATTGGACCAAGTACCAATATCTCATACCATAGGTTATTTTCACAACCTAAATGATTCTTTAAAAAACTTTTCCAGGCAGAATGTTGAGCCACTTCTAATGCAGGCATTTTCCATTTAACAAAGGGAGAGTTTGATACTCTCAAACATTAGTGACTAGCCCTTTTCCCATGACACAAACTCTTGCATTAAAACTTAAAACTATGAATCTGACCTCATTATACATCATAGCACTATCAATCAGGAAAGCATGAATAGCTCATCTATATCTCAATATATCTCAGTAAATATTGACTCAACTCTCATTAAATTTTTGTTGTTTATCGTTATTATAGTTTTATATCTTATAACTGGAAGTAATGTTCTCATTTTTTCTCATTTTGGACCTCACTACTTAGAATTTATAACTAACTTGGTAAGACATAACATAAGAGCCTTAAACTTCAATGAACAAGATATCAATGAATTATCTTTATGATTAATAACAACAAAGTGTTTTAAAGATCCATATATATACAACCCTGAAAATTTTCTCTTTAGATTTTCCATCTAAGACAATAAAAAAATAGATTGGTACAGAGATCAACATACCTAAATAACCCACCCATGGCCTGAATAACACAATATACATACCATCAAACTTGAAGCTGAACTGTACCAAAGAATCATGACAAATGTTATTTTTCATACACTAATGAATACTTTATAGAATTTCCAAGAAAAAAAAAAATCTAAGACTTTGATGAAACCCTTCACAGGCATTCTTTGCTCGACGTAAATGAGCTCAAAATACAAGCCACGACCAAGGGAGAAACCAGCAACAAGCTGAGAGGATCCCACACGGGGCGATTTTCCTTGCACTACCCTTCACACAAAGGAGGAGAGCCCACGAGAAATCCCACGGCCAAGCGTGATACCACGAGAAACCACAGGAAAACTGCTAAAACCGAGTGTCAAGTCCGCGAGCTACTGAGCCAAGCACCTGCAACACAACACAAAATGGCCAAGTCAAGAGCCAAGTTGCAAGCACCATATACGGTCGAGCCAAAGCCCAAGACCAAGTGTCCAAGCATCAAGCTTACAAGGAGTCTATAGGCAGAAAATCAGAGCCATTTACGAGAGCTTATCAGTTCTATTTTTAGGTTTTTTTTAACTTTACCAGAGGTAAGAAATCGACGGGAACTTTGCGGAATTTCTCAGTTAATTCTCCATCAAATGAATCGATGTATTCTATGGCGACTGGCATAAACTTGGGGTTGTGAACGAGGCCCTCTCTAAAAACAATGGACAAATTAATAAATGACCACTAAAACAAAGGAGAGCAAGAGCATTATAATGGGGGAATAATTACCTATAGGAGAAGTCCCCTTTGACGCCATTGAAGTTGCGAATGAACTCCTTGAATTTGTTCAGGGCTGAGTGGCGTGTAAGGGCACCATGATCAGGATCTCCCATGGGAAACTGCGCTTGATCACTATAAAATATAGGGCCTTCGTCCCACTCAGACATGGCTCACTAAAATAATCTAGATGTTAATGGAGTAGATATGTTCTATCCCCAGGCTCCATTTCAGATAGATGCATGCTCAGGCCGGCTCAAAGGAACAGGGGATTCACACTTTTAAGCCTGTGAATGTGAGCAAGGAACTGTGCAACGAGCGATGAGAATAGAACCTGGAACATGCATGTAGGACTCATAGATTGCAAAATACAGTCGGGGTTCTGATAAACGAGGCAGAAATCAAGAGATAAGGCACGAGAATGGCGCTCTAATAAGCCACAAAGGGAGAGCCCACAGGTCGAGTGTTGTGCACAACGCGTCTGGCCGAAACCAGCACTGAAACAGGAAGAATAAGACCCCCCAATATATTGAATGCTTGGACTATCTTACCAATGGTACAACTCGCACCGGCTTTACACTTTGGTCCATGCATGCATTGTTCAACGGATAATTGAAACTCGTCTGGCCAACATACACGCGCCTTTTCAACTGAACTTTTTTTTATATTTAGAGCGAAGCTCAAAAAGAGACATTTCTATATATATATATATATAAACTAAAGTGTTAAATCAAAGTGATAATTTCATACTGGTATTTCTTGTCGAGAATATATTTATACCCCAAGTTATAAATGACCGTTTTGAGTAAAGGCAAGGTAATATATAGTCCATTCAATAGTGATTTTCCAAAACTGCTACGAGAAGAAATCAATATTCGCCTTAATAATAAACACAACATTTTCCAAAACTGCTACCAGAAGAAATCAATATTCGCCTTAATAATAAACACAACACAAATATGCAATGAAATTTTCATAGTAATAAGTTGGTCTAATCTTTATAATGTGTCCCCAAACAATGTTATTATGCAATGAAATTTTCATAGTAATAAGTTGGTCTAATCTTTATAATGCATCCCCAAACAATGTTAATAGTTGTAAGGGTTGACTATTTATTAGCATATTCTATCTTGATAACAAATATCGAGGCATTATTTAGAGCCAATTTTGAATTTGTTGTGCACTATTTCAAGAACTATTTCAACAATTAATGACAGAAATCCCTATTTATTAATACTTTAATGACAGAAAAATGAAATAGTGGATCTAGTTTATTCCTTGCATAAGTGTGGTCTATCCGGATGTGGCTAAATGTTGTGGCTAACATGCCAGATGTGGCTAATGTGGCTAACCTACATGTCACTTAACTTTACCTCGAAAAATGAAATAGTGGGTTTGATTAAACAATCAAGTAGTTATGAATGATAGGATTAATGTGTGAGTGCCATTACGTCTCTTCATCTCATGTTGGTGAACTTTCCTTCACGTGGAAGTGACCCCACCTACCACCAGTAAAACCTCTAACAACGTTGAAGTGACTCCACCTACCACCACTAAAACCTCTCCTCTGACAGGTTTTTCTTCTTCATAGTGGATTCAATGTCTAAATTGTTGTTGTGCATGCTCTTGCTTAAATGAATCCACTTCTTCTTCCTCTTTAAAGGTGAATTCAATGTCTACATTGAATATATACTTATTGCATGGAATTTATTAATATATACTTACTCCATGAAATTACTTATTGTACGCGCCCTAAATTATTAATATATATTTATTGAACAACCTTTAAAAATATAGACTCGTTGTTGTAGGTGTATGACATTTATTATATCTGCTCTGCAGTTGTAAGTAGTTGTTGTTTGTATGATTGTATACTATGTTTACTAGATTATAAGGATTTTTCTTTCTCTGAAAAACAAATATGGCATTTATTAATATGACTTACTTTTACAATAATCAAAATTTCCAAAATTAAGTGGCCTTACCAAATGTCATTTTTATAAAAGTTGGATGATAAGTTTTATTATGGAGTATATCTTTTGTAGTTTTTTTAATTGATTTCTAGAAAATAATAAAAATAAAGTTTAAAGACATAAAAGTGGAAAATATCTTATCTTGGCTTTTAAATAACAAATAACAAGTTTTTTTAAATTTCAGAAGATTTTGGTCTTCCATTTTAACGAGTTTGTGGACCTATTTTTACATTAGTTGGGTGCAGTTGGGAACTACATAACTGGTATTTATTTTCATTTTAAATACCAGTCATGCCCATGGTGTTGTAAGGATTAACTTGAAACATCTTAGCTTAGATTCCTCAATGATCCATATTTTTCTTAATTTTTGTGTGATATGTATTTAAAAATCTCACTACTTTATTGTTGTTGGCTATTATTTTCTTAATTCTTCTATTGCATTATTGGTTCCGATCCCTTTGGAATGGGTTGGAAGAGACAAAAGTGCCTCCCGAAAGTTGAGGGCTACCTAATAAGGATGTAAGGAGAACTTTTGGTTGCTAAGTTTAAAACATGGAGGGATGCATCAAAGAGATTAACTGCAATATCAAACTCAAACAAGGTTGTCCTTGTCCCCAACCTTTGGCATATACATTGATAAATTAGAATGCTAAAAGTAGTTGTGTCGGCTCTACTCTCACCGGTATAGTCATCAATATTCTTCTTTATGCCGATGATATTGTTCTTATGGCAAGGAGTCCCCATGATCTTGAAAACCAACTAAGAATCCTCAAGGATTTTTGTCTCCAATATGGGTATGATTGTTAATACCGATAAGACTAAGGTCATGATTATTAAACTTAAATAAGACATCCATTATGATACCTTTGTATATGACAACAACAACTTGGAGGAAGTGACTTCATACAAATATCTTGAATTGATATTCACCACAACTTTAATTGGAATTATAGCATTGAGAAAAAGGATTATTAAATGGAAAGTTTATTATGGGCTTGAAACAATTGTAACCTAACTGAGTCGATAAGAAGAAACTCCTCTTTGACTCTTTGTTTACACTAAGTATTCTTATGCATGAAGTCCTGGGTTGTAATATCTCTCAGGAATCTTGGTACATAGAGAAATAATAAAAGAATTTTATAACCTATAATCTCAAAATTAAAGGAAATACTCATCCCATCCCTCCTCATAGAAACAAGTCTCTCCCATTGAGCATGGCTATGACTAGATAGCTAATGTATAAGAACAAGTTAAACAACATGGAAGACAAGAGGCTACCTAAAAAAATCGCTTCCAAATCAAGTCATAACCACCATCAATTAAAGAGAGGATGGCATAAAGACGATCTTTGGCTAAACTATTGGGGAACTTTTGAAGAAACCATTTTGTAGAATAAAAGATACTATTAAAAAAACGCCGATCAAAAATTTAAGGAAAAAATGTAGAAAGTGATAAAGAGTGAAAAAATAAAATTAAGGTATTATAAAGATGTAATCAACCCTAATCTAGGAAATGATCAAACATCTATTTCTTTTGTCAAGTGTAAAGAAAAAATAAGCATTGGTTAAGATAAGAACAAATTCTCAATGAGCTCCATAGTGAACCTGGACGTTGGTCAATTCCTAAAACGTACCATGGATGTAAAGAGTGTGTCACCTTTAGGACACTAAGAAGGTTGAAGATGAAAGCACTTTCTCTTAGATTGCCCGCCCTATACCCATATTAGATCTCATTTTCAAAATATTGATCACACTACCAACCTTCCTAACCTCTTAACTCAACAAAAGTATGGTGATCTTGGAAAGCTTCTCTTAATGATTTTCGAGCACAGAAACAAAATTCTAAAGAATCACAAGTAATCCCTTACCCTCTTAAGGTCTGATAGACCAATTAGGTCTTAGTGAACGTTAATCATCATCATAATTGTTATTAATATTATTTTTGAAAGTGCAATTTTCAAAGTTACATTATGATAAAAATAAAATAAATAAATTTTATTGAACTAAATTAAAATGTTTTAGTCAAATATATTTTCATGATAGTAGAATTGCAATTTTGAATTTCATTATGATATGATAAAAAGTCAATAAGATATAAATGTTGTTATTTTTTTTCCAATTTTGTCTATATATATATAAAGGATTATTTAAATTTTACGACTTATCATGTATAGCGGTAGAGATTGTGAATTTTTTTTGTGATTTTAATTTGATAAATATATTTAAATTTAAAATAGATAAATAAATAAACAAATAAATTAAGATTAAAATGATGAAAATAGTAAGTAAATGAAATTGTATCTCTTAAGTTAATCGTTGTTACTTTCACATTGTGAAGAGACATTTGTCAAATGTTATAGATTTTCATTTAATTTTACATATAACATACTTCCTGGTACTCTTACTATCTCTTATAAATTAGACCATTTCATCATTAATATATTTCACGCCATACTCACTTGTTTATAGTTTATGTACTTAGTTATTGAATAATTACGTATCATAAAAAAATAAAAAACAAAAACCCCAGTAAAAAATATAATAATGATAATAACAAATATCATATTTATTGTATAAATTGTAATGATATGCCATAAAATATAATGATATAAGTTTAAATGGAGCATATATGGGACATCATCAATATCTACACTTCATCTCCTATTCATAAATTAAACTATAAAATAACGAAAATGTATATTTATTCACATTATATGTGGAATGATATGAGGAGCATAAAATAATGCTACAAAGGGAGGGACATTTGCTAATTAAAAAAAAAAATGTAGGATTACTTAAAAAAAATTACTTAAGATTTCTAATAATATGAAAAGTTTATATTATTCTAAAAATGAGATTTATTTTCCTCGGATGGGGTGACAAGTGGCGCGATAGTGCCATGTGGGAATGAGTCGGGACGCAGCTTTAATGCATCCACCGGCTCGTATCACCTCGACCATTAACCCGCATGCATCCGAGCAGACGAAAACTTTCGATGAGGCCCCTTGCACAAGCGGAAGGTACCCCTCACCAGAGCACTACCCAGTTGAGTTTAATGGCGATGTTTAATGCCGCGGATATGACAATTGGGTTGATAACATCGCTCATTGTTCTGGCAATGACATCAAATAGCAATCTTCTCCGGGAAGCCTACGACTCACAGGTGAACCAGAGCTGCGACGCCCTCTCTCCTGTTTCTCTGGTTCAGCGACAATTCCTCCGAAGCAATTTGACAGACACAGGCAGCATTCAGATTTCTCACAGGGATCTCGTCATGCCCCGAATTCGAGGGAGACCGCGACGGGGAGTGGCCTGGTATGCGGTGGAGTCTCGGCATAAACAAAAGAAGAAATTCGAGAGAGCTATGGCGATATCAGCTCTGCGATGAAAGACCAGGCCACGTACGCCTCCAATGGCGTACGTGGAAGAGGTCATACTGGAAGGTGGTCTACCAAGCCCTCCTGGGCACACCCTGTTCATGGTACCGGAGAACTGGAACCCGAGCATGAGCTTTGGCACCCACAGCATTCGTGTTCAGCCTGCAAGCAAGGGGCCCGACCCCTCCATAGCCACCACGGAGAAGCTTTATCCCCCCTGCTACGTGGAAGAGGAGGCCCCTCCCGAGCCCACCAAGGAAGCGGAGGAGACAAGGCGCGAGCGCCAATGGCACAGGACACGGGAAGCGGATGCGGCCACCAGCGAGGATTGCATGGACAGCCACCGCCGGGAGCAGCCACCTGCAGCTGACTGGGAATACCTCAATCTCGTTTTTGAAATCAGGAACAAGTTGGACGATCAAATCTTCCGCCTGGCACGAATGGATCAGCGGATTGACATGTTCTTTTCGGCACACTCCAGAGCATCGTCCAAGAAACAATGTCCGACCTGTGCGTGCACCTACACGTTCCCTGCGAGATTGAGGCACTCCGAGGTCTAGGACAAACAGCTCGGCTCAGAGGTTCCTTCATGTTTAAACCTCGACCCTGGTTTTGGTGTTGTTGTTATACTTTCTGTCTTATGTTAGTTAGCTACCAGGTTGTCTTAGCACTAGGTAGAATAACCAGCTTTCATGCTGCGACTATAAGTCCTGGTTTCCTTCGAGCAGGACGTCGCACCGTCAACTCTGTTAATTTTGCCAACTATGCACACAGTGTGACACATGGACATGGATGCCCAGCTGTCCCGGTTTCCTGCTCAGGCGGGACAGCTGGCATCACTTACAGTCTTGTATTTTGAATTTTGATTATGGTAATATAACAGGCACCACCCTTTTTTACTTAAAAAAAA
>SNQJ01S0230612.1:13646-27910 GCA_010110895.2 Picea sitchensis | reverse complement strand
ATTGGAGATAAGATTTTGACCTATGAAATATGATCTTTTCCTATTTTCATGAATTTGTTTTGACTTTCTATTATTAGTATATTCAGATCCAGTTTTATAGGATCTTGAACTTTCATGTAAAGGATATAAAGCCTACACTTTCTAAGTATTGTAGTGGGATCAGTCTTGGAGGCTGAGGGAGGTTCGAATTTGAGTTCTTCTATGTTGCTACTATAATAGAGACTTTTTCTTAATATATGAAACTTGCAAGCTTATTTCATTGGTGTTATCAGACCTCTTCTTTCTTATCTGTTTTTACTTATGAGTTGAATGCAATTCTCTGTCTATGCTTATTTAATCCATAGGTGACTAGCATCTCACCATCTGATTATTAAGAAAAAGATCATAAGTGGGTATGCTAGTTTCTAGACCCATCATGCTTATTGTTTTATATATGCGTGATTCGGTTAAGTGATTAGTTTATGTCCTATTTGACACACAACCTGTCTGATTGCATCTCTTGAGAGCCCTGTATTGTTTGATATTCCTAGAAATTATTGAACACACAGTCCAGTTAGTTAGATACTCATCTTGATCCAACCCCACACCCATTCTCGGGTGAATCATTACAAGAACAATTAAGTTACTAGGAATCTCTGAGATACAACCTAGGAGAGTTTCTTGGAGTGATAACATGCGCAACTGTGAATCCTATCAAATAGAATCAAAAGGAGCCTTTGGAGGCCTAGCCATCCTATGGAATCCTTCTACATTCATCCTTGATCAAGCTTCTCCACTCCTTGCACCATCACAATGCACTAAGATCCATTGGTTTGGACAAGGAGGGAATGATTATCAATGCCTATGGACTGCAGAATAGCCAAGACAAAGACCTCTTTCTTTAGAGTCTGGCTTATATAGGTTCCTTAACAGAGGGAAAATGATGGATAATAGAGGGCAACTTCAACATGATTCTCATGCTGGAGGAGAATCAAGGGGGGAAAAAGCACCTGGAGCAGGATAGCGCAAAATTCCAGGAACTCATAGAGAACCTCAGACTGGTAGATATTGAGAACAACAATGGCACCTACACCTGGACCAACAAAAGATCAGGTCACCAAAAAATAGCATGCAGTATTGATCGCTTCCTCATTTCGAAAACTCTCCTTTTGGAAGGCCCCCTAGTAGACTCCAACATCCTCCCGAAGGTAGGCTCAGACCACTAGTCGATTCATCTTTGGGTTGACACTATTGCACCCCCAAGCTTAAACCCTTCATATTTGAAAAATTTTGTCTTTCCTAGCCAGACTTCCAGGAGCTAGCCCGTTACTGGTGGAGCACTGCGCAAATACAGATGGGTACAAAAATGTATTGCTTCAAGCAAAAACTCAAACATTTTAAACAACAGGTGCGCAAATGGAACAAAGAAGTCTTTAGGAACATTTTCCAGGAAAGGAAACTGCTGGAACAAAAACTAGAGGACCTTTAGGGACAAATCATTCAAGCAAGATACACAATCATTCAACAGTAGTAGGAGAATGAAATCAAAAGACAACTAGAAGAAAGACATAAGCATGAATAAATCCTATGGAGACATAAATATTAGGTTCAATGGCTCAACGAGGGAGAGAAATACACCAAATTATTCCACCATTCCATGATCCACAAATTCCTCATCAATCGCATCACGAAGATGGATGACTCAGAAGGAAAAACCATGTTAAATCATTAGGAAATAACGCACGAGCTAACAGACTTCTACAAGGATCTTCTCTCAAAACCCAAGGCAAACCACACCTCAGCAATAGAGAGGGTGAACCAAAATATCCCATCTCTAATCACCCATGAACAGAATGAGGATCTCATGACACCAATAACACAAGCAGAAGTGGATCGGGCTATTCAAGAGTTACCCATAGGCAAGGCTCCAGGCCCAGATAGTTTAACGACAAACTTCTTCCACTCATGTTGGCCAATGTTAAGGGATGAAGTGTGGCAGCTGCTGGAGGAATCTTGTAGCTCAGATAAATTTCTTCCATCACTAAATTCCACTTTCCTCACCCTGATACCCAAATAAGAAAGGGTCACAAATCCGAAGAAATTCAGACCCATAGCACTCTGCAACGTGATCTACAAAATCATCTCCAAGGTCATAGCTCTAAGACTCAAGCCAATACTCCCCTTCAACATCTCCAAGGAGCAATCATGATATGTAGAAGGAAGGCAAATCATGGATAGTGTCATACTTTTCCATGAAATCATTCACTCACTCAAAATCACCCATACTCCAAGTATGCTTCTAAAACTTGACCTTTCTAAACCTTTTACAAAATAAGCTGGCAATACATGAAATCTCTCCTATCGACTTTCGGTTTCAACAAGGATTGAATCTCTTGGATAATGAACCTCATTTCCTCAACCTTTTTCTCAATCCTTGTTAATGGAGTCCCCTCTCAACCCTTCTCCCCCACAAAAGGAATAAAGAAAGGAGACCCTATCTCCCCTTTCCTTTTTTTCATAATGGTTGAAGGTCTAGGATGCTATATCAAGGTTTTTATTCAAATGGATCCCTCCAAGGCCTCCCTCTTCATGGGTTACAACCGAAAGCCTCCCACAACCAATTTTTTCAACACCCCCACTATGCAAGAATCAAATAAACTAAGCTCCACCCTCCTTGATTTCAGTGAAGCCTCCAACACCACCTCTAACCTAGCCAAGTCGCAGCTCTTCTTTTTCAATACTCCTGAAGAAATCCAACAACAACTTTCTCAACTTCTGAATATCCATGTCTACATTCCACCCTCTTGCTACCTAGGACTCCCTCTTTCTGACTCAGCAGCCAGAAACATCTCCTGGGACTCTCTCCTACTCTCCATTACCAGTTGTCTTAACAACTGGACCTTTCATTCCCTCAACCTTCTAACCAGAATTGTTCTTTTAAAGTCAGTCCTCCAAGCCATCCCATCTTATCTCTTCTCAACCCTAGCTTCCCCCCAATCGGTCATAAAGAAATTAAGGAATCTACAAAGAAAATTTCTCTGGCATGGACACAACCTAGACAAAAAATGGGCCCTAGTCAGCTGGGACAAAGTCTGCAAGCCCAAATGTTTAGGTGGTCTGGGCCTCCGGGACCCTGGAAAATTAAACTGCACTATGGGAGCAAGAATCTGGTGAAGATGGGTCAAAACACCAGCACTGATCTGGGAAAAACTTTGGAAATGAAAATATTCCCCAAATACGCATAAAAGTCATCTTGTAAGGATGCAAGAGCAAATTCAAGGCTCCAACATCTGGAATGCGACCTGGAAAAATTGGCCACTCATCCAGGAACATGCTTTCTGGGAAGTTCAAAATGGCCAAAATGCCCTATTTTGGATGGACTCCTAGCAGAAAATGCCACCCCTACAACTGGAAGAAAATCTACAATCCTACGAAAATCATATTCAAAATCTTTCCACTCTCAAAGTGCCAGATTTGTGGATAGAAACCCCCAGCAGCTCTACCTGGCGAAGCTACAAATCTACCCATCAGGAACTCCAAGTGGCAATGGATTGTGACTTGCAGCACTAGAAACAAGCAACATCCCAACGACGAATACGGAAAAGAACATACCAAGACATTCTCAGATGGGGGTATACACCTCATGGAAGCTTCACTCTCAAGGAAGGATACACTCTATAGGAGAAATTCCATAATCTTCAAAAGGACAACATCTGGACAATAGTATGGAAATCAAAACTCTGGCCCAAAATCTCTACATTCCTTTGGCTTCTACTTCAGAACAAGATCTTAAATTGGGACAATCTACAAAGACAAGGTTTCATTGCCCCCTCGATTTTCCATATCTGCCATCTCTAGGCAGAAACCATGGAGCACCTCCTAAACAATTGTCCACTCAATGAGTACATCTGGAACCAGGCCACTCAGCTCTTGAGAAGAACCAAATGAGTTAAAGACAACATCATAAGCACCATCATGGATTGGGGCACCAGACCCTTCAAAAGTCCTATCCTGAACAGAACCTGGCAGCTCTTACCAAGCTTCATAGTTTGGCAACTATGGAAAGAGAGGAACAAAATAATCTTTCATTCCTAGCCCTCTCCTCCCACCCTCCTCTGGAATACTATCCTCTTGCATCTCTAGGAAAATCTTCAGCTACATTTGTGGACTAAGGAAGACTTCCCCACTAACCTAGTTGAGCTCTTGATCCTCAACTCTTGGGGCTTCTTGTTTGCACACTACACCCCTCCCTAGCAGCCCCCCCTAAATTCAAAAGCCTCCAGCCCCTCTAAGTGACTCCCTCCCCCTCTTGGCTTCCATAAGGTCAAATTTGATGGTGCGTCAAAAGGAAATCTAGGGTACTCAGGCTATGGAGCGGTCATAAGGAGCAAATTGGGCCAAATTCAAAGCCCAATCGCAAAAAATCTAGGATGCAACACCAACAATTCAACAGAAATTTGGGGTCTTATGAGAGGAGCGAAAATGGCTTTAGATAAAAACCTCGCCTATCTGATCATTGAAGGAAACTCCAAAATCATAATAGACTTGGAAACAAAAATCCTGAATGGAGGAGATCCAGAGAAAATCACTCCTAGTTGGCACCTCCTTGGCCCTCTTTTCAGCTTCTAAGCACTTCTCAGACCCTCTCTAACTCTAACCTCTTCACACATTCAGCGAAATAAAAACAAAGTTGCAGACAAACTGGCCAATGTAGGGGTTGAGTCGATGCACCATATCATTCTCGATGATTCTAGGTAGTCCCAAAGCTCACCTCTCTAGATCCAATGCAGGGAGCTTGCCCAGCTGGATAGCCCCAATCTGGACAGGGCGCCACCTTTGTCTACTTAGAATTTCTTCCAAGTCAGAAATGATCAGAAGCTCGGGAGAGAGGGCAACAGTAAGCGTCAGTGCAAAAGATCATCAGTCAACAGATGATTTTGAGACCTCGACAATCGGGAGTCAGGAGCTCGAAGAACATTGTTTCCCAAAGTCGCGAAGTCGCAAAAAGCGAGAGTGGATCTGGACCGTTGGTGCTAAAGGAGATCTGGAGCGAGACAATTTTGGGAACTCGACTATCGGGAATTCGAAGCATGAAGAAAACTATTTTCCAAAGTCGTGAAATGCGAAATCACAAAAAGCTAGATCATATCTGGACCATTGGCACTAGAGGAGATCTGGACCATCGATCTGGTCCCATTAATTTGACGCGTGAAAATTTTGGGAACTCGGCTATCAGGAGTCCGAAGCAAGAAGGCAACTATTTTCCAAAGTCGCAAAATGTGAAATCACAAAAAGCGAGAACAGATCTGGACCATTGAATTTCGAGGAGATCTGGACCGTTGATCTGACCCCATTGACCTAACGCGAGAAAATTTTGGGAACTCAGCCATCGGGAGTCTGAAGCATGAAGGCAACTATTTTCAAAATTCGTGAAATTGCGAAATGTGAAATCGCGAAAAGGGATATCAGATTTGAACTATTGGCACTAGAGGAGATTTGGACCATCGATCTGGTCCCATTGGTCTGACGTGCGAAAATTTCGAGAACTCGGCTATTGGGAGTCTGAAGCAAGAAGGTAACTATTTTCCAAAGTCGGGAAATCGCGAAATGCGAAATTGCAAAAAGAAAGAACAGATCTGGACCGTTGAAGCTCGAGGATATCTGGACCGTCGATCTGACCCCATTGATCTAACATAAGAAAATTTCGAGAACTCGGCTATCAGGAGTCTGAAGCATGAAGGAAGTTATTTTCCAAAGTCGTGAAATCGCGAAAGCGAGAATAGATCTGGACCGTTGGAGCTCAAGTAGATCTGGACCGTCGATCTGGTCACGAAGAACTCGCAATTTTGGGATTTTTGTAAGAAGATAGACCGCAGGTCTTTTTTGTAAGCTTTCGATTGGAATTAATATAAGGATCCACTTTTTATTCACAAATATATATATATATATTTGTAGCTACACTGAGACTAAGAATGAAAGTTTTAGATGGTAGGAAAAATTATATGGTGTTGTTGAAGAAATATTTTTCCATTTTTGACCACCTTTAATACAAATATTCTCCAGTCCCAATTAAAAATAAATAAATAAAAATTCACAAATTAATATAGATGTATTTTTAAATTTTTTTAAATAAAAGAATTACCTCTTGTAAGTTCAAAGCTAAATCTATTTCCATATTACTTATGGCTCCTCAAACTTACACTTATGGTGTATCACCATATGACCACTACCACCTCTATGAATGCCAAGTCAAGAATTCGACAAGCTATAGATTGAAGCACATTAAATTAAACCTAAAGTGAATTATTAGTTCTTACTAAGGGCACCTTTGCTCTTGATGTGGCTTTAAATTTCACTATCTCACACAGTGAATCCTTTACGATACCAAGCACTAGTTCGAGAAAATCCATTGTTACCTTCTTCTATTCTCCCTCGGATCGAACAATTTCTATGCAAGCGGGTAAAAAATACTTATTAACCCAGCACCGAGGTTGAGTTAAAAAGTGGCCAAGTAAAGTAAAGAGAGGAGCTTGACAAATGAGTACAATCAATTTAATCCATCACTTGGAGAGAATTCTCTCTAAGGCTTTGAGACCATACCAATAGTAGGAAGGACATGAAGGAATGGTTTCACTATAAATTATATAGAAAGAAAACATAACCCTACTACAATATGTAAGATAATTTAATGACATGATCTTAGCTATTTATGTAAAGAGGATAATTTTATTAATTTATTAAAAATAACGATATCAACAAATATATCTTTAAGAAGTACAACTAAAGGTATCCTTGGAGAATAGAGACTTAAATTCCTAATGAATATATATTCAATCACTATACACTTTACAAGATGACGGGTAAAATGTTGTAGATAGAGCAAACACTAACATTTTCATGAAAATCTTAGCATTTGAACCAAAAAAATCAACATGAAGAAAATGAGAGCGAGGCAAAGAAGTGTAAGGAAATGCACTAAATTATTGCTAATTATGATATCCCAATAATAAAGATGACACAACAATATTTTATGCCATGTCTCCCCATGGTCAAGGCGACAATTATACAAGACATAAAACGACGTTGAAATTTGCAACGACCACTTTACTTTCCAATAGGGGTGCAGCTGGTGGAAACATTTCATAAAATATGGTTTTAACTACGACCTCCAAGTTTCTTTCCTCACTTTTAACATATTACTATTATTTGTTTAAGACCTTAAGACCCTTTTATCGTCTTTAAATTTGAAGTGCGTGTCTTCACAACAAATATAAAAGATAAAAAAAGTTGAAAAAATAAAAAATAGTATATGTTTGCAAAATAAATATGAGAAGATTTAAAAAAAAAAAAATCTACTTTCAATCTTGAAGATTTATTTTGAAAATTTGTTTAATTATGTATTAATTTTTTTATTTATTTAATTAATTTTAATAATAATATATAAATTTAAGTCCCCAAGGTGTAGGATAGTCGGTGACGGAGTGTGTTGTTAAGCTACTTTGTGATGTTAAAGTTATCGGTTCGAAACCTGCGGGGACAAAAATTCCAACCATGTTAAGGGTTGGTGTGGCTCAAGCCGAGTGCAATCCCCGGGTGATTTTGACGACTTAAATGCCCCTGAATCGCGGTTTCTCAAGCCACATGTTAATCCAAATAAAAACATGCAATGAATCAATAGTGTGAATCATACTTAGCCAAATGATTTTCCACAAATCAACTACTGTTTTGTACTATGTTACTAAAACGATTGTTTATTCCATGTAGTTAGAGAGTACGTAAATGGGGTTGGTGTAAGTCTATATCAACCAGCCAATAATGTTAGTGCAAGTTTATATCACTTGGTGAATAATGTGAGTGTAAGTCTATATAATTCATTCAATAATGTGACATTGTTTAATTATTAAATAATTAAAAAGGGGGGTATTCAAAAAATTATCTGTTTTGTATGATGTTACTAAAAATCTTGTTTATTCCACGTAGTTAGAGAGTACGTAAATGGGGTTGTTGCAAGTCTTTATCATTTGTTTTTTATTAAAGAAATGGTTAGTCAAAAAATTATTATTATGTTATTAAAAATTTTGTTTATTGTATATAGTTATTAAATGGGGTTGGTGTAAGTTAATGATGTTATATGGTTTAAATTATCAAATAAATAAAAAATAATAGTTATTAAAATATTGATCTTTGTATTATGTTATTATATTTTTTGTTTATTTCATTTGGTTAGGGAGTAAATAAATGGGGTTGGTGTTTTAATTCTGGTTAGAGAGTAAATAAATGGAGTTGGTGTAAGTTAATGATGTAATATTGTTTAAATTATTTAATATATATTTTTAAGTTATTAAAACAATCATGTTATCATTGATTTGTCTGAGTAAAAATAAAGTTTTTTTTTTTCAAAATGATAAACATTATTATTAATTTAAGAGGTTGTAGTATAAATATTTTACATTTTTTTTTCTTCTATTGTTGGATATACATTGAATCCATTTATGTATTCAGAAATGTAATAGAATAGTTAGACAAAGCCATTTAAAAAAATAATCTTCTAAAATGATTAACGTCATTATCAATTTTTATTTTATAGTCGTGCAAATAATTTATGTTATTAATCTTTTTTTTGTAGTTATAAAACTAATTAATTCTTATTAGAGATAATCATACTCTTAATAATAAGAATATACAATGTTTTTGGAACTTGATAAATTCAGAACATTCCATAATTAATAGTTTTTATGTGGCCAATGACAAGGCCATTCCCCCTATATTTTGGACTGGAAAACAAGTGTAGATTAACATATATTTTTTTTCGGATAAGGAAAAAATCCTCTTTCATACTCTCGTCATTCTGGCTATCTTATACAGATGTGAAGTTTGGGGATGCAGTATCTCTAAAGAATCTTGGAGAAAGATAGAGCAAATCCAAAAGAATTTTAGAACTTATAATATCAATATTAAAGGAAATACATCATTTCCTATCCTCCTCATTGAAGTGAATCTTTCCCCTATTGAGTGCACAACCATGATTAGGTACTTAGTGTACAAGAACAAGATAAACAACATGGATGACAAGAGGCTCCCCAAAATCACTTCAAACTCCAACCGGAACCACTAGTGGCTCAAGCGGGGATGGCATCAAGACGCCAAGTCTTGGCTAAATCATTGGGGAATACATGAAGATATCATTCTACAGAATATCGATAATATTAAAAATATTATCACATTTAAATTTTAAGAGAATATATGGTGCGATAAATAATTAGAAGATAAAAGGAGGCTAAGATACTACAAGGAAGTGGTCAACCCTAGTCTAGAAGATCAAAAGTATCTCTTAGTTCTAACTAGTGCAAATAGGAAAATTAGCATTGCTAAGATAACAACCAACTCCCATGAGCTACATAGTGAAACTGGGTGTTGGACAATTCCCAAAACGTCGTGGGAGAAAAAAATCTATCATCTTTGTGAAACTAAGAGAGTTGAAGATGAAAAACACTTTCTCCTAGAATGCCCTATGTATACCCAAACAAAATGAAATTTCAAAATATATGTCACAATGCTAACCTTCCTAACCTCCTAAGCTATCAAAACAATGGTGATCTTGGAACGGTTCTCTCAATACCTTTTTAGAACAAAACAAGATTTTTTTGAAATCTCCCATGGATGGGGTGTTCTCCATATCTTCTAGAGAGATAGTGGATGTGTGGGAGCCAACGCCCAACCTAAGAGAGGATGTGGATGTTGCATCCCATATCACCCATGTACCCTCGGAAATCCTTCGACACTCATCATGATTATAGGAAGTTGTAAGCTAGAAGTTAAGCCAGGGTAGAGTCTTGGGTGACAAAGAGCAAGGGAATGATGGATTCATTAATTCCCTTCATGATCTTGATGCAAATGAAGAAGCCCTCTTGATGTATTATGTCACTTCACAGAGGGAAAATGATGAAATCAAGGAAACTTGGTATGAAGGCACTAATCATAACATTGGGTGGGAAGGTGGGCATGGTAATGGATCCTTCCATTCTGATGACGAAGCCATGGTCTGCACTATCCCTGCTCTCAAATCCAATACATGCATGAAAAATGTGGAAGGACGCTTGAATTTGAATTATGATTACAAGATTCAAGGGAAAGTTGATAACTCAAACTCTCATCATCTCCACTCCAATGAGGAGTCTGCATAAATTCTTAGAGGTGAGCATTTCACCGACTTGGGGTATCCTTGTTAGTTGGTATTTGGTCTCATCTATTATAGTTTTGGAAAGCCTTGTAGCTCATTATGCTTCTTAGTCAGGTTTATTCCGCTTTCTCCCACTGTTTATCCTTAGTATCATGGCATTGTGGGGCAGGAATCTCGAAAATCCCTTAGAAAATCAATCTCATGCTGTGAAGGCAACCAAAGACACAATTGAGTTTTACTTGGATTCTATTCCTACAACAGAAAAATCGGCCATGCAAGACCTTGAGTAGGAATTTTGTCTTGTACATGAATTCAAGGAGGATAAAGAGGTGGAATACCAATTTGGGGGCCTGATTTTGAATCTAGGTTGCAATAGAACTAGGAATTCCATCTTCTTTCATACATTGGAACTTTATTGGCACACTAAAACAATGGTTGATTTGCGGATGTTTCCCAAAGATGAAGATTTTAGACAACTAAAGGGGTGTATGGAAGCTCTGGAGATTCAAAATGAATATATTATGGAGTTTCTTACATGGATGGAATCCCGTTTGGGTGGGAATTTCACTCCTCTAGTGCGCCATTATGCTAGTCTAGAATCTTCAAATGTTGTGACCCAAAAGAATTATTTTGGGGCTACTCAACCCTAGGTGTCTCATGACTGTTGGTGAAAAAAGATTTGGTTTTGGTTTTTCTTTTCATATTTTCTATCTAGATATTCACAAGGTATTCATTGTTATTAGGAAGTATGAACATGTTCAAACAATTATTTTTCAGTCTCTAAAACATATAAACAATTTAATGTCCTGGTTTCACCACAAGGCCAGGTTTTTTCGATCACCTAGAGAATATCATGGTCTCTTTGGGTTAGCTCAACCTTGCTTTCTCTGTACATTTTTTTCATAGTTAATACAATAAATACTTACCTACAAAAAAAAAAAATTAAATAAATCTAATTAATATCTTACCTTTCTTAAGGTTTGATAAACCAATTCCTATCTCAATAAACTTTAATCATTGTCATCATCATATTGTTAATATCTATTATTATTAATGTATTCCATTACTTTACAATAAATACTTTTAGATTTACTTTATTTTTAGTGAGCAGAAATAATCACGACATAGGACATAGGTAGTATTGTGGCACTTGTTCACCTTATTTAGTCCCTACAAGGGATGAGGGACTATTAGTAATTGGTTTTCTAATCTTTGCATGTAGATCAAGGCAAACAAAATGTTTTAACCAAATTTTTGAGGGATCCATACAATTTTCAATTCACATTATTTTATTAAACATTTTTCTAGACCAATTAAATAGTTACAACATTTTTTTGGGGGTGAGTGGACGAAGTTGGTGGCCGAAAAAGTGGCAAGGGGGTTAGCAGGAACACACACTAGCAGGAACACATGCGCATTCCTAGGAGCACATACGTGTTCTTTGGAACAAGCACACGTTCCTAATCCTATAGGTTTGGAAATCCCTGAACCTCCAACAAGCTTTCAATGTAGGTTCGGCGACAGAAACACGCACACGTTCTTAGAAACACGTGTGCATTCCTAATAGGACCGTGTGCATGTTCTTAACAAGAACGTGCACGTTTTCCTGCTCTGCCCATTTTTTAAGGATCGCAAACGTGTTTTGTGCTCATTTTCACACCGCGCCTTGTGAATTTCCTTCATTGATCAAGAAAAACCATAGGCCAAGTAAAGGAGAAAATCCCAGGATCTTTCCACCATGTCCATCACAAGAAAGGTATGGTTGATTTTTTGTCATTTCCTTTCTTGTTATGAAAAAAAAAAAATAGTCATAGGTTATGGATGTAAATCCTAATGTCATTGAAAAATTATTAGCAAGGTTCACTACACATAATTAATACTTGAATGTAAATCTCTCAACAATTCACCAATCTTGTATATGTTTTTTTCAATTTCATTATAAAGATAACACAATTTTTTTTTGTTTTACACAAAATTTTGTTAATGATTTTGTTGGGATAAAATAAAATTATTGTTTGTAATACCTTAGTCATAAATCCACTTATTAAATTTTCTTATTAAATTGCAGCATATATTACAAAATATAACCCAGTGACAATGTAAACTTCTCACCATTAGACCAAGGAGAGAAAACCCCAACCCACCACAACCACCCAATCTAAACACCAAAATTGATGAGGGGTTGGATACATTAAGAAAACTTGTAGATCAGTTAAGGAGAACCAGAGAACCAAGCAGAGTGTCCTTATCTACTTCTTTGGGCATCTTTGTGAGGTCCATTGCAAGTGTCCAAGGGTAATTGACTTTTGTTTCTGAGTCTAGGGAAAGAATGTTTGAGTACTACAACACTGGATTGGATAGAAACCAAGTTAGAGACTTGGGTATTTTAAAACAAGAACTATTGTTTATTTTTAGGGATCCTTGAAATGGACAAGTAATACCTTTGACCAAAAAATGCATTTGTATTGATTAGTGTATCCATCCACAGATTAGTCAAAACTGGATGGATAGGTGGTATATGATCTTTTATAAACCTCCCTGCAATAACAGGGAGGTGCCCTTTTATATTTTGAGAAAATTATGGGTGGAATTTGTTTTGGGTCACCATGTCAACTACTTTGACATGGGTGAGTTCCAGGGGGTGGGTCAAGGATCCACACATAACTGAGATCATGTAAGGTGCAATCCCATGTTAGGTCCTCGTCCCCCTAGGAGAAGGACTGACACCACTTCCCAGCATCCTCATGTTTCATAGAGCTTGTAGCCAGTACAACGGGCTATTTTATCATTGACCCAAAGCTTAGTGCAACATGGAAACTTTGTCGCATTTTCTCAGTAGGAGGTGACTACCAATGAAATTGATAGAGGGGTCGGAGCTTCACCTCACACAATAAAGTTTAGTGAGGAGAGGGAACATGGACATAGAAATCGTCCATGTGAACCTCATTGATGCTTGAGCTACGGGAATACCTTCTCTGGGATTATGGAGGCCAGTGAACAACATAGCTTCATGGAGGAGGTTATTATCTTAGCCATGACTATGTTCTTCATTGTTATATATATATTTTGTATTCTAGATATTTATATCGATATTTTATGTATGTTGTTTTGCAGTTGTTATGTCCATGTAGCAAACCCTCTACACCCATGAATGCATCAATTCATGTCTCCACCACTGATGCAACAGTAGAGGAAACCTATTCATTGGGCGTAGCCCATATACAGGTATGTGTCACATTTGATAAATTCACTGTAGTCATTTCTTTATTTTATGGCATCCTTAAATTTTTAATGTTCTTTTGTTTCTACAATATGCGGGAGAAAGCGATTCTGGGGAATGTCCATCTGGGATGAACAAGTCACCTGCATCACATGTATCATTTGTAGAGTTAATTATCATTTAAATATCAAAATTGTTGTGTTTATGTTTTTGAATTTTACTATTTGGTACTAATAGTTCAATATTATTAATATGTATGCAAGCTACAGACATATTCGCTAGTTACAATACTACTGCACTCCCTGGGCTCTGCTTCTGGGTTATCTTACTCTAGGCCAAGGGAGTTCTCATCACTTATACAGCCTATGGTGGTCCATCACTGCCCACCCCCAACATCTGTCTTTTTCCATGCATCATTAGTGGATTCACCCGTAGGCCACCCATATGGACCACCTCTTCCATTACATCCATTCACAGTGGATGCACCCATATGCCACCCACCCCCACCACCATTTCCATCGACCCCATCCACTGAGGATTCCACAATAGAGGTTTCCTTGGAGCAGATTTTACAGCCAAGCACTCCACCTGCCAACGACTCTCCATCAAGGCCCGAGATATTCATGGTGAAATAATGCATTGATGATATTTTTTATGTATCATGAATTTTATATTACGCATATTTTTTTTTTTTGTATTTGATCCTTGTAAATGACATAGGGTAGCATTGCTAAGAGAATGGGGTTGTGGAGGAGGGTAACACCCTCACTATTATCAGTAGCATATGTGGTGAGTTGTCTTAGTTTAAATTACAAAGTATCATTTTGTATGTCTTTTAATTCATTGAGGAAAAAAACTTATAACAATGTTTTTTTTTTTTTTTTG